>WNWK01005236.1:0-124353 GCA_009830355.1 Cherax destructor | reverse complement strand
GACGTCACCTGAAATCCAAAAATTAAACGTACTTAACTTTTTTTTTTTTTTTTTTGCTTCACGTAGTCAAACAATAGTGTTAAATTTAATGGTTAAGCAAATATAAAGACAAATGAATGTCCCAATATTACGCAGGGCATTGTGTAAAATATGTGTATAAAAATGCTCCATTAATAATATCAGTGGACAGTATTTGTTCTGAAAACGGACGTGTATTAATCCTGAACAGTGACAGGAGAGAAGTGTGTAGCAGTAGAGGAAGAGCGGTGGCTGGGGCAAGACCAAGTCGTCATAGTGTTGGTGTTTGCTTAAATATGTAGGTGGTATTTTTGGGTAAGTTTATGCCTAAGTTGTTTTAATAATGTACTCTTCTGATATTACCTGTGAGGCCCTAGTATGTGGAGAGGCCTGTTTAAGTTTTGGGAGAGTACACATGAAGTGTTTTGCCTGCAGAAGTGGGGATGTCACAGAGCCCCGCCGTAGAGGGTAGGCTGTGTATTGTATAATTAAGGTTACTTACTATTAATATATTATATTTTTGTATATGTTAGTTTTTGTGCCCTTCCTGATAGTTAATATAAATATTGACCATTTACTTAATGCTTTTTGTGAAGAAACACGCTTGGTCCTAGGCTGGTTTTATTTAATATTTAAGTGCTTCTAGACAGACTGTTACCCCTAGGCGCCAGCACATTTACGTAATGTAATAATTACGTTACACCCAGCATAAGAAATCTTGTACTGAGATAAACACATTAAAAAGTAGTAATTGAGGCAGTAATGCAGATAATTGAGCTATAGCATTAAATTATTTAATTTTTAAAGCTGGTGGACCGGTTAGCCAGTAGAAGGTCTTGGTGAGATGAACTAAAGCTCCAGTGGCGGGTCATCATATAACTAAGACCCGCGTCAGGAAACACGTGTCCTGTCTCATGACGAACCTTACCAAACCAAACCTTAAGCACAACACCCTGTGAGGGAGGAGGGGGGTCATGCAGTGCCTGATTATTGCAATGTAGGCTATCATAAGAGATCAAATATACTTTAGCCCGCACTTCTTCCCTCAGACAAGAGGATATATTCTTTAAAAAACTAAACATGTGTAGGTTATTCAGTATTAGGAGGGTGAAGGCTCGATCCTTCGTTACAATATAACACTGTAATACTTGTTTGATATAATTATTACCATCTTGCCTGTTGTGGGGGGGGCTGGTATTAAATTCGTAAAGTGTCCTGAAATTCATTCAAGGTCATACAACGCTTTTGGTCATCTGACTGAGTTCTTCCACTGGCTTATCGGTCCACCCCGTTAAAAATTTTAGTTTTTAACTAGAGAAAAGTGGCGTTGTTGTAGTGCACATATGTGATGCACTATGATTGTTCCTTCATAGCTATACAAAGTGTAAAAATAAGCGCATGGATATAACCATTATCTACCATTGGTTGAATTAAGTGAGCAAAAGAGAATTTATAAAATTTCTAAGATATAAAATTACTATTTTTTTTTTTTGGAGGGGGAAATAAAAAAAAAAATTTAGAAGATAATATAACATCAGTTGGTCTTCACTTGATCCTGTACAGTCACCTAAAATACCTTTTTCTTTTTTAGTCAGTCTTCATAAAACTTCTAGGATACGATCCTCGTGGCATTCTGAACCTTCAATACAAAAACTAAACGTTTCTGACTATTACCCAAGTTGTTAATATTACCCAACCCTTAAGTTATGTGGGTTTTTTAAACACTGGGCTTTAAGCGCTGTAAAATTTAAACACATTCAACATTTTTAACAAATGCAGAAAGTTGGGAAGACATACCTGTTTCAATTCTAGCTTCCATTGCGAGGGAGTGTTTTCATTTTCCATACATGAACAATGGTGTCATTAGCAATGTCTATTCCATTGTCAAACACTTCCTGCCACACTTGGTACCTGTGGGTAGTTAAATATTTATACCCTGGAGTAACATCAATGGAATCATGAGAAAAAATTTCTACTTCAACCCAACTAAAAATTATTATCATCTGTAGCAATTTTTGTGCACGAGATTGTTTACAAAATATAAGGTTCCTTTTTGACTAACCCATTTTTAGTGGGAAGATTGGCAACGATTTTAAGAAGTTCGTTAATATAAATTTCCTCCAGCTTGTCGTACTGACCACTAATGTTATGGGCAGCCATGAACTCTGTGATATTCGGATTGCTCTTCCTGTGGAAAAACTGGTACATGAATACACAGACATCCTTATTCTTATTAAAACAAATTTACAAGAGATTTTATAGAGAATCAAAATACAAAATAATGTTGTGGTTATAATAAGTTTAAGTGTTAGATACAAAATATGTTTAGTTATATTATTAAAATTTAAACTTGGTGGTTACATTGATAAAATACAAGATAAGGGAACCGGGCTTAATCTGCTGGATAAGTCACTAATGAAGCTTTAAAACTGAAACATTGCCAGTGTATGTCAGTTTAGTTTAATATCTTTATTATGCACCCCATACCCATCATGTGGGCGGTAGTCAAAAGTCAGACGAGATAATCTATCAGGTACAGAAGTACAGTTACAGCATATCATTCCAGACTTCATACAACTCAAAGTCCTAGTGTTTGCTTACGTGTTTTATCGAACCAAAATAGTTTATACACAACATGTACTCCAACGTCAACTGTATACTATATTCCACTTTATAGAAATAAAGTTGCTTTTTTGTTTTGTTTGTTTACTGTACATTAGAAATAATAGTTTTAGTGGGTACTAAGTATCTTGGTTACTTATATATAAAGCTAGTGAGGAATTAAAAATATTTAAAAACTGACAAACTTTTCTGTAATTTTCGTTGTTCAAGAGATAACAACCATCTCCTGCAGATAATGACTCGAGGAAAATCCGTTCAGAATGTATGAGATATTTTCAACACTGAGTTCTCTTCATATTCATCAACTGCCAATGTTTCCTCACTTCTGGACTCTTCATACCTTTAAGAAGCTAAATGCTTTCCTTGGATCTGATAATAATTATCTTCCATTACTGAAGCATTGTTTAACCCAAATGGATTTGGCACTTGTGCATTCGTAAAATAGTTTAATGGAAAAACCACAAGTTTGTTATAACTGTCAGTTGATACTACTTGCCTAGCTAGAATGTAGAGACCATTGGTATCAGCAACCTCTAATATCTTACGCCAACATGGCCCTCGACGTTCTATTTAGTGACCCTATGGTCTCAGGCTTACTGAACAACTTTTATTATATTGTTTTAAATTATTTACCAGTGTATTTTTTTAAATATTGTTAAGGTTGGTATGTGGTGGTAAGCATCATTGTCAACACTTCACAATACTGCAACTCACCAGCAGTTGAAGCTGACCTCATCACCACCTAGATGAACACTACTGCAACTCACCAGCAGTTGAAGCTGACCTCATCACCACCTAGATGAACACTACTGCAACTCACCAGCAGTTGAAGCTGACCTCATCACCACCTAGATGAACACTACTGCAACTCACCAGCAGTTGAAGCTGACCTCATCACCACCTAGATGAACAATAATGCAACTCACCAGCAGTTGAAGCTGACCTCATCACCACCTAGATGAACACTACTGCAACTCACCAGCAGTTGAAGCTGACCTCATCACCACCTAGATGAACGTAGTGGTCATGGAAGCGGCTCGTCACCTCAGTGAAGAAATTCTTTAGGAAGTCGTAACTGTTGTTGTTAGTTGGATCAATTGGACCGAAAGTGCCATCCGGAACCGATTGACTAAAGGGAAAGAGAGTAAAATTATTTATTTCTGTAAGTAATAAACAACAAGACACATTGGAAATAAGTTATATAAGTTATACAGAATAAGCTTATACTGGGACAAAGTAGACCTTCGTCAACTTAATATGACTTGATAAAGCTCTTCATCCAGCATAATGTTGTTCTGCAGTCAGGCTTTTCAGCATCGTCCGCAGCACACTGTTAGGATCCACGATGAAAATATTCTAAGTAGCTTAGAAATTGGTGGGACCAGCAGAAGGGTATAAGACAACTGAAAGCTAAAATTAACTAAAGTGACGTACAAAGGAGCATCTTGAGTGTTATGAGGCTGTGCAAGTGAAATGTTACACCAGAGGAGTTAGAGGTAACTATACACAAGAGCTTGCATAAGTGTTTCTCAAACTACTGTATTCAGTTATTGTACTTCATTGAGAAACTATTAAAATCACTCTGAATCCTTTTATTTTTTTTGTATATATATATATATATATATATATATATACGTATATACAAACACTCAAGAGAACACGGAATTCCAATTAGGATAAATTGCTTCCTTGTCTCTATTATGAACCACAAAATTGTCTTGTTAAATGTGTGATGGTCTTATCTGATGAAATGTGTGAGTGGCGTCAACTAATGAAGATCACCTACAGCTGTCTAGCACACAACAAGCTACTTATCCATCTGTGGACCCTTGAAAATCGTCCACCTCCCAACTTGAACAATTATGTAAGTGTATTTTTGTAAGTGTATTTTTGGGTGTCTGAAATGGACTAAGCTAATTTACATTTTTCCTTATGGTAACAAATTCGTTCGGTAATGGCACTCAAACAGCATTCTGGAAAGAATTATGGGCGATTTTCAAGGGTCCACTATATATATACGTATATGTATATATATATATATATATATATATACATATTAGGGGCGAGGGGGAAGTGGGGACAGAAGAAGAATAGCAGGTGAGAGGAAGAGCTGAAGTAGAAGAGAAAGAGTCAGGACTAAACCCAACAGTCTAACTACTTTCTATTCTTTAATAATATATATATATATACACACACAGTGGACCCCCGGCTAACGAACACCCCGGAAATCGTACAATTATGTAAGTATAATATTGTAAGTGCTTGTGGAAGTGTATTTTTGGGGGTCTGTAATGGACTAACCTACTTGACATTATTTCTTAAGGGAGTAAATTCATTCGGTAATGGCACTTGAGCAGGCTTCTGGAATGAATTTTGTTCATTATCATCAGTCCCCGACTGATGATATATATACATGTATACAGTGGACCCTAGGTTTTCTTTCACCTCCAAACTCGAACAATTATGTAAGTGTATTTTTGTAGGAGCTTTAGTAAGTGTATTTTCAGGGGGTCTGAAACGACTAATCTAATTTACATTTGTCCTTATGGGAACAAATTCGTTCAGTAACAGCATTCTGGAAAGAATTTTCAACGAAAACCGAGGGTCCACTGAATATACATATATATATATATATATATATATATATATATATATATATATATATATATATATGTATATAGATGCATATACAGTGGTCCCTCGGTTTTCGTGCATCTCAAACTCGAACATTTATGTAAGTGTATTTTCGTAAGTGCTGTTGCAAGTGTATTTTGGGGTCTGAAATAGACTAACCTACGTGACATTATTTCTTAAGGAAGTAAATTCGTTCGGTAATGGCACTTGAGCAGCATTCTGAAAGAATTTTCGGCAAAACGAGGGACCACTGTATATATATATATATATTATACAGTGGTACCCGGTTTACGATGGTCCCCAAACTCACCCTTTTATGTAAGTTTATTTTTTAAATGCTTTTGTAAGTGTAATTTTGGGGTTCTAAAAGGACTAGTCTATTTTACAACATTTCTTAAGGAGATAAATTCGTTTGGTAATGGCACTTGAACAGCATTCTGGAATGAAAAATATCAAACCGGGTACCACTGTATATATTATATACAGTGGTACCCGTTTACATGGTCCCCAAACTCACCCTTTTATGTAAGTTTATTTTTTAAATGCTTTTGTAAGTGTAATTTTGGGGTTCTAAAAGGACTAGTCTATTTTACAACATTTCTTAAGGAGATAAATTCGTTTGGTAATGGCACTTGAACAGCATTCTGAATGAAAAATATCGTAAACCGGGTACCACTGTATATATATATATATATATATATATATATATATATATATATATACATGTATATATATATATATATATATATATATATATATATATATATATATATATATATATATATAACCCGGTTTACGATGGTCCCCAAACTCACCCTTTTATGTAAGTTTATTTTTTAAATGCTTTTGTAAGGTAATTTTGGGGTTCTAAAAGGACTAGTCTATTTTACAACATTTCTTAAGAGATAATTGTTTGGTAATGGCACTTGAACAGCATTCTGGAATGAAAAAATATCGTAAACCGGGGTACCACTGTATATATATTATATATACAGTAGACCCTTGGTTTTCGTCGAAAATTCTTTCCAGAATGCTGTTTGAGTGCCATTACCGAACGAATTTGTTCCCATAAGGACAAATGTAAATTAGATTAGTCATTTCAGACCCCCCAAAAATACACTTACAAAAGCACTTACAAAAATACACTTACATAATTGTTCGAGTTTTTAGGTGAACGAAAACCGAGAGTCCGCTGTATATATATATCATCAGTCGGGGACTGAATCAGAGTTCGGTCCCCGAACTGCTCCTACCATAGTGGCCTTGAGAATTTGCCTGGCTTCCCAGGAGGCTGGCTAAATAACTCTGGTTCAGTCCCTGGCTGGTTGCAATATTGTGACAACCATCATCCTGCTCATTTGTGACAACCATCTTCTTGGCTTCTAATGTACTATAAATAATTAAAACAATGCTGCCCTGGTGGGCTAAAGCAGTATTATTGTCTTGACTCACCTGTAACATGCTGTAAGTAGACCAGACTCACCAGGGCCCCACGACTGTGTGTGACCTGTATGATAACCATAATCTATGTAATATTATATATATATATATATATATATATATATATATATATATATATATATATATATATATATATATATATATATATATATATATATATATATGTGTGTGTGTGTGTCCTTTCAAAAAAATTCTCTTATACATTAATGTAAAGATTAATAATTTTGTACCAAAAGAACCTTAGAAAACTTACCTAACCTTATTATAACAAGCTCAATTTAATTTAGCCTAATCCAACTAAATATATTTTAGATAAGTTTACAATAATTTAATAATAAATAAACACAATGGAAAAAAAATTTGTTAGGTTCAGAATGATTTGTAGCCAGTAAGCCTATATGCCTAGTTTTCCCAAGAGGGCAAGCCTGGTGGGCATTCCCCTTCAGCTTGCCTACCACTGCCTCTCTCACTTCTTATTCAGGCATCCTAGAGTAAACATGGCTTACTCCTCTCTCCCTCGCATGGGCACAAACACACTGCCTGTGTACCCTCACGTTATCCCTAATAAAGTAAGAAGCCTCCAAAGCCTTATCATTGATACCCCGCCAGCAAGAACCATGTAATCAACTCTTTATAATTGGTGGACAGCGGCGGTCACAGCAGATGTGTTGCCCGAGGAGGTAAGGAAGAGGAATGAAGTTGTCTTCACTTCATCAGCATACACAAGAAGCATCCGTCTCTCAACGAGTTATCCTGATGTCGTGTCTGCAAATCTCAGCATCCAGACACAGGTACAATCATGATCCAGGCAGAAATTTGCTGAATTTCTTCAAGAAATATAGTGGTGTCCCTGTGACTCCACACCACAGCGTCCCACGCTGTTCAAATCATGTGTTCAGCGTATTGTTCTGCTGTTGTGTTTCAGCTCAGCACGGTTATTTCAGCAAGGCAGAGGTGAGTTTGTGGTGATTTTTTGTGTCCAGTGTGGTAGAATCTTCCGTGTGTGGGTGGAGAGGAGGAAGCAGCCAGATCCTCCCTCATCATCTACTCAACCACGCTCTACCATAACACCCACGCTCACCCTAGTGTATGCCACCACTGCCCACTCCCTCTCTGCCGTATTTTCTGTGAATTTCCTTGTGAATTCTTGCCAGAGCTGTGTAACCAAGTGCCCGAAGTCACTCAAAGCCACGTGGAGCAAGCCACGTGGGTTACCAAGCCAGACCATCCAAGCCATGCTGTGGTCTGCTGCCTGCATCGACGTCACCCACGATGCTGCCCGACTTCACCCATGATGTTGCCTAATGTCACCTCGCAATGTCACCCCATGACATCCCTCACGTCACCTCGTGAAGTCACCCCATGACTTCACCTCACGATGTCATGCCTGACATCACCACATGATGTCACATATTCTGTTATGTCATGTGTTAATTATTTCCTCTCAGTCAGTGTTCTCGCATGTTCGTGTATGGCTTAGTGTCAATTTTTGCACAGAAAAGCATCATTTGCTAGTAAGCCATGTTGTACTGCATGTGCAGTAGGTGTGTGCAGTTTTCCGTGTGTCCTGTGTAGTCTTGAGCACAGCTGTATGTGGACCACAGTATGTTCGCCCAGACTACTGTGTAGCACCTCGCATTACTTCCTTGTGTTACTTGTCACCCAGTGTGACCTGCGCCTGCGCTCGCTTGACAGCTGACATTAGTCAGTTCAGGTGTCAGTTACAAGCATCTGAGCCCCTTGTACAGAAAACTTCTATGTTCGCCACTCATAATGCCCTGCTGAATCGTACCTGTGAAGATTCCCCCATCTAGACTTGTTTCCACTTCACCTGACTGTCAGAGTGTAGTTATATGTAGACAACCAGTCTGAGGATGCTTAGACCAACCTCTGCTGTAACTCCAACTGTTGAGAGAATGGCACTCGTCAAGCCACAGTTAGTCTGTTGGCAGGCGAGACTGTCAGCCTCGTGCCACAGCTTCAGTGAGCAGCCTGCACAAAGATGATGTCACTTTGACTGCTAGCCCACTCACTGCAGTAAGGTGTATGCTGTTATGACCTCCAGATGTTTTGCCAAATCGTCTCTGTCATGACTCACCAGCAGTGACAGCCCCAGCAACAGTACCAGTCAAGAAATGTCCTCCTGAGTTGCTTGCCAGAAGTCCTGTCCAGTTGCAACTACTGATGATGCCTCACTTGAGGGCACCAGCAGGTTGTGCCCCAGGTTGAGTGAACCCTGCAACGACTACTACTATCTTCGTGGCTTCACTGCTCCAGAGGAGACTGTACCCTGTTACGTCACAGCTCAGCCGCAGCGATGTCTCCTGTGTTGCAGTATCTGTCCAGACATAGGAAGGCGTGCAGTGATGCCCATCAATGCTCACTGCCTTAGACCACGAGGCACACACTTTTTTTTACTTCCCTTTCTGTAGGAAGTTTTTTTTCCATGTCCACATTTATATATAGATATGTTTTTATTTTGTGTTCTGTGCCCTGTTCCTGCGAGAGAGAGACTGAGTTTTTTTTTTTTTGCAGCCAGTCATGGTCAGGGTCGACCATAGGTAGGTGGCCGAGCAAAATGTAGCCAGTAAGCCTATATGCCTAGTTCCCATAGTTTTATCCAGAGGGCAAGCCTGGTGGGCATGCCCCTTCAGCTTGCCCACCCCTGCCTCTCACTTCTCGTTCAGGCATCCTAGAGTAAACAAGGACTACTCCTCTCTCCCTCGCATGGGCATGGCCCTCCCTCGCCATGGGCACAAACACACTGCCTGTGTACCCTCAAGTTATTGCAAATAAAGTAAGAAGCCTCCTAAGTCTTATCATTGCTACCCCGCCTGAAAGAATGACGTAATCAACTCTCGTTATAGATTTTTGCAAAATTATTGCATACACAAATCTTCACTTGCCTTATTCGGCAAGAAGAGCATTGCTATTTAAGCCAGAATTGCAAGTTTTATCTATTTGGCCCAACTATATATATATATATATATATATATATATATATATATATATATATATATATATTATATATATATATATATATATATATATATATATATATATATATATATATATATATATATATATATATATATATATATATATATATATATGTTGTGCCAAATAAATAAAACTTGCAATTCTAGCTGCTTAAATAGCAACGCTCTTCTTGCCAAATAAAGCAAGCGAAGATTTGTGTATGCAATAATTTTGCAAAAATCTATAACAAGATAGAATGATACCCGTAAGGATAGTAGAGTGCCTGGGGAAGAGGTTGGGGGTTAATCAGGTTTCATCTGATCAAGGTGAGTGTAGCTCCATGTCCTGAGATTAAGATCCCTTCTCCAGTATGAAAGCCTTATCTTGCAGGGGTTAATGGGCATAGTAATAACAGAGAGGAGAGCAGGAGAAACTTCTGTCAGAATCAGGTTGTCTCTGGAGAGTAGCGCTCAAGTATATACCTGTCATCAATTCACAATTAGGTATACCTGGAGAGGGTTTCAGGGGTCAACGCCCCCGCGGCCCGGTCTGTGACCTGGCCTCATGGTGGATCGGGGCCTGATCAACCAGGTTGTTACTGTTGGCTGCATGTAAACCTGTAGACAGTAAGCCTACATGGCTAGTTTCCAAAGTTTCCACCAGAGGGCAAGCCTCTAGGTAGGCATACCCAGATCTGCATTGCTCTCACTTGGCGACCATGTATCCTAGAGTCAACAACAGCACTCCTCTCTCCCTCGCGGGCATGGCCCTCTGGGTCGCCCCAGGGCACTTAAACACACTGATTGTGTACCAAGAACCAAATAATGTAACGTAGCCTCCAAAAAGTATCATTCATCCTCCGGCTTGCACAGGACACAAATCATGGTAATAAATTGGTGAAAGCGGTGTTAACAGCAGGTGTATTGCCCGGACAGATGAAGGAAGAAGCAGGAAGATGTCTCCACTTCATTGCCCCATACAAGAAGCATCTGTCTCTCTATGAGTTGTCCTAAGTCATGTCTGCAAGTTTCATCATTCAGACACAGAATCAGCAGGATCCAGGCCGAAAATTGAAGAATTTTCCTCGAGAAATCTTCGTGGCATCACCTGGGTCTTCACAGCATCCCACGCTGTTCTTCAGTCATGTGTTCATCATCACCTGTATGTTTCTGCTGTTGTTGTTCAGCTCAGCACAGCTATTTCAGCAAGTCAGAGGTGAGTTTGTGTGGTGTTCTGCATCCAGTGTGGTTGTTTCTCCACGTGATTACGAAACGGCCGGATCCTCCCTCACTACATGCCTCCCATGCTGATCTCACACCACCATACACTGCTACACTCTCACACCTCTGCTGTTTTTCTAGGACTTCAGTGTGAATTCTTTGCCATGACTATCATAACCATGACTATTATAACTATGATTATCATAACCATGACTATCATAACCGTGACCATAACCATGACTGTCATAACTATGATTATCAAAATCTTGACTGTCATAACTATGACTATCAAAACCATGGCTGTCATTACTATGATTATCATAACAATGACTGTCATAACTATGATTATCATAATTATGACTATCATATCTATGATTATCATAACTATGACTATCATAACCATGACTATCATAACCATGACTGTCATAACTATGATTTTCATAACCATGACTATCATAACAATGACTATCATAACCATGACTATCATAGCCATGACTATCATACCTATGATTATCATAACCATGACTATCATAATAATGACTGTCATAACAATGACTATCATAATTATGACTATCATAACCATGACTATCATAACCATGACTATCATAACTATGATTATCATAACTATGACTATCATACCTATGATTATCATAACCATGACTATCATAACCATGACTATCATAACCATGACTATCATAACCATGACTATCATAACCATGACTATCATAACCATGACTATCATAACCATGACTATCATAACCATGACTATCATAACAATGACTATCGTAACCATGTCTAACATAACTATGATTATTATAACCATGACTATCATTTGCCAGAGCTGTGTATTCGAGTGCCTGAGGTCACTCAAAGCCATGTGGATCACGAAGTCACGTGTGGATAAGGCCACGTGCATCTGTATGACAGTGTCCACCGTTGAAGACACTGCAAGACTCCAAGCAGACATAACCCAAATCTTTAAATGGGCTGCAGAAAACAATATGAAGTTCAATGATGAGAAATTTCAATTACTCAGATATGGAAAACGTGAGGAAATTAAAATCTCATCGGAGTACAAAACTAATTCCAACCACACAATAGAGAATAGAGCGAAAAACTAATGTCAAAGACCTGGGAGTGATCATGTCAGAGGATCTCACCTTCAAGGACCATAACACCGTAGCAATTGCATCTGCTAGAAAACTGACAGGATGGATAATGAGAACCTTCAAAACCAGGGATGCCAAGCCCATGTTGACACTTTACAGATCGCTTGTTCTATCTAGGCTGGAATATACTGCACCTTTCAAGGCGGGTGAAATTGCAGACCTTGAAAATGTGCAGAGAACCTTCACGGCACGCATTACTGCGATACACCACCTCAATTACTGGGAATGCTTGAAGTCCCTAAACCTGTACTCCCTAGAACGCAGGCAGGAGAAATACCTTATTATATACACGTGGAAAATTCTCGAGGGATTAGTTCCTAACTTGCACACGAGAGTCACTCCCTACGAAAGCAAAAGACTCGGCAGGTGATGTAACATCCCCCCAATGAAAAGCAAGGGTGCCACTAGCACATTGAGAGACAACACAATAAGTGTCATGGGCCCAAGACTGTTCAACTGCCTCCCAGCATACATCAGGGGGATTACCAACAAACCCCTGGCTGTCTTCAAGCGGGCGCGGGCACTGGACAGGCACCTAAAGTCGGTACCTGACCAGCCAGGCTGTGGTTCGTACGTTGGACTGCGTGCGGCCAGCAGTAACAGCCTGGTTGATCAGGCTCTGATTCAACATGAGGCCTGGTCACAGACCGGGCCGCGGGGGCGTTGACCCCCGGAACTCTCTCCAGGTAAACTCCAGGTACAAGCTGTGTGGAGAGAGCCATGTGGGTTAACAAGCCAGATGTCGAAAGGCACATGCTGTTGTCTGCTGCCTGACGTCACCTCACTATGTTACCCCACGATATCACCTCGCAATGTCACACAGGACGTCTGCATGATGTCACCTTGCAATGTCATCCAAGATGTCTGCCTGACGTCACCTAGGATGTCTGCCCAACGTCATTCCAGGACAATGCCTGACGTCACCATGCTGCCCTGACATCACCTCATGATGTCACCCCACGACATCCCTCACGACGTCACGCCTGACATCACCACATGATGTCACATCGAGTGTTATTTTCACAGTGAGCAATTTGTTGCAGTATTGTGAGAAAGATAGAGAGAAGATGTGTCATGTGTTAATTCCTCTCAGTCAGTGTTCTCACATGTTCGTATATGTCTTAGTTTCGATTTTTGCATAGAAAAGCATCTTTTGCTAATGCAAGCCATGTCATAACAGCATGTGCAGTGCGGGTGTGTGCAAGTTTTCCATGTGTCCCGATGTGTGGTCTGAGCCCAGATGTGTCTAGACCACAGTGTGACCTGAGCTTAGACCATTGGTAACACCCTCATGTTACATGTCACCCATTGTGAGCATTGACAGCTGACATTAGTCAGTCTAGGTGTTAGTTTATGAGCGTCTGAGCCCCCATGTACAGAAAGCTCTTATGCTTGTAGTTTGTAGATGCCGTGCCTGAGTCGTACCTATTACAACTCCTGTCTGAGACTCCTTTCACTCCACCTCCTGACCATCAGAATGAGAATGCTTAGACTAACCTCTGCTATGATTCGAACTCTGTCGAGAAAATGACATCGTCAAGCCGCAGTAGCCCTGTTGGCAGGCGACTGTCTGAATCCTGTAACAGCTTCAGTGAGCAGCCTGCACAAAGTATGTCACTTTGACTGCTAGCCCGCTCACTCCAGTTATGGTGTATGCTGCTACGACTCCCAGATGTTTCGCCGTGACTAACTCCACCCTCACCCGGCAATGACAACCCCAGCGACAGTACCAGTCGAGAAATGTCCTCCTGAGTCGCTTGCCAGAAGAAGTCCTGCCCAGTTGTCAAGTACTGATGACGACTCACTTGAGGGCACCAGCAGGTTGTGCCCCAGGTTGAGTGAACCCTGCAGCGACTACTCCATGATGACTGCTTCACCATTCCAGAGGAGACCGTACTCCATTACGCCACAGCTCAGCCACAGAGATGTCTCCTGTACTCACCTAGTTGTGGTTGCAGGGGTCGAGTCATAGCTCCTGGCCCTGCCTCTTCACTGGCTATCTGTGTTGCAGTATCTGTCCAGACGCAGGAAGGCGAGCAGTGATGCCAACCAAGGCTCAGTGCCTTGGACCACGATGTTTAGACAACCCACTTTTTTTCTTTTCCTTGTAGGAAGTTTTTTTTTTGTCCATGTCCACATGCATATACGTATATGTTTTTATTTTGTGTTCTGTGCCCAGTTTCTGCTAGAGAGAGACCGAGGTTTTTTTTCAGACAAGCATGGTCGAGGATGACCATGGGTAGGTGGCTGAGCAAAATGTAGAAAGTAAGCCTACATGGCTAGTTTCCAAAGTTTCCACCAGAGGGCAGGCCTCCAGGTAGGCATAACCAGACCTGCCTTGTTCTCACTTGGCAATCAGGCATCCAAGAGTCAACAGTTCCACTCCTCTCTTCCTAGTGGGCATGGCCCTCTGGGTTGCCCCAGGGCACTTACACACACACACTGCCTGTGTACCAAGAACCAAGTAAAGTAACATTGCCTCCGAAGCCTTATCACTGACCCCGCTTGGATAAGCACCCAAATCAAATCGTAATAAACCGATGTACGAACCACAGCCCGGCTGATCAGGTACTGACTTCAGGTGCCTGTCCAATAGCCAGGGGTCTATTGGTAATCCCCCTTATGTATGATGGGAGGCAGTTGAGTAGTCTTAGGCCCCATGACACTTATTGTGTTGTCTCTTATTGTGCTAGTGCACCCCTGCTTTCATTGGGGGGGATGTTGCATCGCCTGCCGAGTCTTTTGCTTTCATATGGAGTGATCTTCGTGTGCAAATTTGGTACTAATCCCTCTAGGATTTTCCAAGCGTATATAATCATGTATCTCTCCTGCCTGCATTCCAGAGAGTACAGATCAAGGAACTTCAACCATTCCCAGTAATTTAGGTGTTTTATCGCACTTATGTATGACATAAAGATTCTCTGTACATTTTCTAGGTCTGCAATTTCACCTGCCTTGAAAGGCGGTGTTAGTGTGCAGCAATATTCGAGCCTAGATAGAAAAAGCGACCTGAAGAGTGTCATCATGGGCTTGGCATCCCTAATTTTGAAGGTTCTTATTATCCATTCTGTCATTTTTCTAGCAGATGCAATAGATATAATGTTGTGGTCTTTGAAAGTGAGATCCTCTAACATTATCACTCCCAGGTCCTTTACATTAGCTTTTCGTTCTAGTGTGTGGTTGGAATTTTTTATACTCCGATATAGTTTTAATTTCCTCGCGGAGTGAGTACTGTGCCTTGTGAAACAGAGCTTTTCACTGTAGCCGCCTCAGACTTTACTCTGTTTACTACTGCTCTTTGTGTTCTGTTTGTTAGGAAATTATAGAGCCATCTACCAACTAGTGCGCTATTACACCATGGTCACACTTGTCAAATGATTTTGCAAAGTCTGTGTATACTACATCTACATTTTGTTTGTCTTCTAGAGCAGGGCTACTCAATTTTTGGCCCGCGGGCTTCAGGAAAAAGCTTAGTTAAATAACAGCTGTTACCATGTTCAGGATCAGGTGGTACATGAGCGGGATTAATACATTATTCAATCTGAATGGAATGAATGCACTGAATGAAATACAGTATTCTACCATAGCAATATAGTGATATTTTCTTCCATTCAATCGTAATTCATATTGGCAATTATCACTTGTGTTATGAAGTTAACTTTTTTTGCATTTTGGAAAAAGAGTTTGGCCGCACATGGGCTGGGAAGTCTGGCGACCCTGGTACCAGACAAGGACTGAAAATGAAGTTCATACAAAATGATGAATACACTGCCCTATACTCGGATTTGTTGCTTTTCATGATTGCTTGTAAAAAATGTATCCGGACCTTTGCATACATTGGTACTTGTCCAAGTGGACCTTTGCTCATAGTAGTTGAGTAGCCCTTTTCTAGAGCACCCAGAACCTTGTCATAGTGGTCCAGTAGATGGGACAGGCAGGAGCGACCTGCTCTAAACCCACGTTGCCTGCGTTGTGTAACTGATGGGTATCTAGATGAGTAGTGATCTTGCTTCTTAGAACCCTTTCAAAGATTTATATGATATGGGACGTTAGCACTATCAGTCTGTAGTTGTTTGCTATTGCTTTACTGCCACCTTTGTGGAGTGGGGCAATGTCTGTTGTTTTTATAAGTGGTGGGATGACCCCTGTTTCCATGCTCCCTCTCCATAGAATGTTAAAAGCAGTTCTTGATGAACACAGAGTTCCATGAGTCTGGGACTGGGGCAGAGTGCATGGGCATGTCATTTATCGCCTTTTCGAAGTCATGTGGTATTAAGATAATATCAGATAAGTTTGAATCTACCAAATTCTGAGTCTCGCTTGTAAAAAAAATCATTTAGGTCTTCGACTCTTAGTCTACCTGGAGAGAATTCCAGGGGTCAACGCCCTGTTGGACCAGAGCCTGATCAACCAGGCTGTTACTGCTGGCCGCACGCAGTCCAACGTACGAACCACAGCCCGGCTGATCAGGTACCAACTTGAGGTGCCTGTCCAGTGCCTGCTTGAAGACAGCCAGGGGCTTGTTGGTAATCCCCCTGATGTACGCTGGGAGGCAGTTGAACAATCTTGGGCCCCTCACACTTATTGTGTTGTCCCTCAACGTGCTAGTGGCACCCCTGCTCTTCATTGGGGGGATGTTACATCGCCTGCCGAGTCTTTTGCTTTCGTACGGAGTGATTTTTGTGTGCAAGTCTGGTTAGCGGCTCGTTAAAAACTGAGTCATATTGAGGCTTGAGTAGCTCACTCATTTCCTTGCTGTCATTTGTGTGTAGGACCCATCTCGTCTAAGTAGGGGCCCAATACTGGATGTTGTTCTCGACTTAGATTTGGCACAAGAAAAGAAATATTTTGGGTTTCTTTCAATTTCATTTATGGCTTTTAGTTCTTCCCGTGTTTCTTATCTTCTGTAAGATTCCTTTAACATAAGTTCGATGTTTGCTATTTCTCTGATCAGTGCCTCCATTCGTATTGCAGATATATTGGCTCCTTTTAGCTGCTCTCTTATTCTTTGCTTTCGCCTGCATATGGAGTGCCTCTCTCTTTCTAGTTTACAACATCTCTTCCTTTTCTTTTAAGGAATATGCCTTGAGCATACCTCGAGTGACACAGAGTTAATTTTTTCTAGACATAGGTTTGAATCTGTGTTGCTTAGGATATCTTCCCAGCTTATTTCATTTAGAGCCTGGTTGACTTGGTCCCATCGTATGTTTTTTTACTGATCACGTTTTGTTGGTCTGGGGCCCTGCGTATACATGTCTGAACCACTATTATGTTGTGATATGAGTATATTGTTTTTGATATGGTAATATTTTGTATCAGATCATCAATGTAAGTGAAGATGAGGTCCAGTGTATTCTCCAATCTTGAAGGCTCTATTATTTGCTGGTTTAAGGTGAATTTGGTGCAGAGATTTAAAAGCTCATGTGCGTGCGAGTTTTCATCTGAGCTGCCTCCTGGTGTTATCTCTGCTATAGCATTATTTACTACATTCCTCCATTTTAGGTGCCTAATTTGAAATCCCCCAGGAGCAAGATGTTTGGGGCAGGAGCTGGAAGATTTTCCAAACAGTGGCCGATTTTCAAAAGCTGTTCCTGGAATTGTTGGGAAATTGCATCCGGAGGCTTGTATACAACCACAATGACAAGGTTTCGGTTCTCGATCTTTACTGCCTAAACATCAACAACATCATTTGAGGTATTTAGTAGTTCCGAGCATATCAGTGAGTCTGTGACATACAGGCCAACCCCTCCTCCTCCCCTTTTGCCTGTTCACTCTGTCGCATCTGAATAGGTCAAAACCTGGGATCCATATTTTATAGTTAAAGTGATCCTCTATGTCGGTCTCTGTGAAAACTGCGAGCATTGCGTTTGACTGTAAGCAGTCCACGGATGAAAGGTATTTTGTTTTTCGTTGCTGGCTTTAGACCCTGTATATTTGCAAAGATGAATGACATCTTATTGATGGTATGTGGCGGGCTTTTGTTCCTGGCACTAATATCTGTTGTTTTGGAGTGGAGGCTGCTGACTGTGATTCCGTTCCAGAAGTGATTTGAGTTGGTGTATGATTTTGGTCATTTCCTGCCAGCTTTTTTTCCTCTTGGCAATAAAAAACTCTCTCTGGAGTGGTTATAATTACCCAGGTTTTCCCATGGTCTGGATGTTCTGCATCCTCTTGTCCCTTTTAGGTGGTGTGCCTGACAATGTAAGTTATAACATTGTCTTTCCTGAACTTAAGAGCGACACATTTCTGGGTGGTAAAGCTTACAGGAAGAAAGGTTGCATTTTCCTGCTGTCATATGGGCACAGCATTTTCTGGGGTGGTCAAAGTTGCACATTCTATCCGTTTTTCAAGATATTCCATGCCTGCAGATACCTAAGGCAAAGAATTTGCATAGGATTGATTTCTGTTTGCCTTAGTTTTTCGTGGCTGCATTCCCTATTGGTGCGTGTGTTTCTGTCTCCTTGCTATCTTCACCATTATTTTCTGGTATTTTATCTTCACTATTCCTTGGGGCATCCTCTTGTTTACTATCCCCAGTGGTATTGCTAGTTTGTAACTTTGAGGTTTGCATGTTCTTGTCTACAACTTTTTTCCCAGTGCTAGAGCTCCTGTCTTCCTCTGGTCCACCAACTTTCATTTCTGTATTCTTACAGGTACTGTCTACCAGGACAGCACCTGCACCATCTGGCCCAGTCCTTTTATTCTCCCATCTGTTATAGAATGCTGTCAGGATTTCTGTGAAGGCTGCTTTGATGCTTGTCTTTTAATACAGATGTGATTTTTTTCCAAGTTGAGTCTCATTTGGGCATATCCAAAAACACTTCCCTGGTTTAATATCTCTAGTAGACGAATCTTGAATGTCTGAACAAGATGCATGGGACCATTTCCCACAAGTTGCACGTAATTCATGTAGAAGCCTTTGTGTTGCTGAGGTTTCAGACCACACAGAGTTTCATGATGTAGTTTTTGGTTGTTATACTGTATATTCTACTAATAACCTCTTTAAAGTGTAGATCTATCTATTTGTATATGTATGTATTTTTATTTGTATGTGTATGAAATAATCTTACTGCTGCTAGCAGTAACTGTTGCTTGGGTGTTTGATAAGGGAGCCTAAAAACCACGTCAGCTTATGAATCCGGTCAGAGGATCGATTATTTTTCAACGAATTTGGTTGGGTGTTAAGGGCACCTAGAAATTCCGTCAGCTTTTGAATCCGGTCATTGGATCACTTATTTTTTTAACGAATCCGGTCAGTGGATCACTTATTTTTTAACGAATCCAGATGGTGATTTTGGACTAGCTCGTGAAAGGACTACTGAAATATTATTTAACAGAGTAATATGTTTTCAGTTTGATTCAAAAAGTATAACTTGCGTGTTGGAGAAACCGGTGACTTCTGGCAGCTCCTGCTGATGATGAACGGCCTGAGATGGTCCTTCCTATATCACTGAATTTAATTTTTCCTCACTTTGTTCCTAACTCCACCACACTAATTTTTTTATGGTATCACTGATTAGCTAAGGTATAGCGACTGGGGTAGAAAGTTATATTTCGATCTGTGTCAACTCTACAATATTACAGTTTCGTAACTACGCTTCTTATTTCCACAGGGTCCACTGGCGACCCCATAATGTCTTATTATTAAAATCCTAGATTTTTGTATTTCCATAAATTCGTACTCTATGGTATCACTGATTTTATTTTATATTTTATTTAAAAAACATATTTCAACATACTTAATAATATTACAAAATCCAACAACCAAAACATAATATGCGCCTGAACATTAGGCAACCTCACAAAACTAACAACATACTGCAAAACTTTAACATGACATTCCATATCAAACTTTGTGCAGAACTACCTGCTTGTACAAACACTGAAGACCATTCAATGATAACACAGAATTATGCAGACATAATAACCTACTCAGATAAAATTATTCCGAATAGGAACACAAACAATACAAAGTAAACATAAAAAACTTAAAGTACAAGCATACACGACTTGTAACACTCCTATACAATTCATACAGCCCCCCTACCAACAACCTACACACATCCCCAAAGACTAGGCTCAGCTAATACCTAAATATACACAACCTTGTCCTCCAATAACATAATGATACAAATCAAACTTTATATTGCTAACAATGCAAAGCATTGTCCTTGCCTCTTGAAAAACTTTCAGCCATTTATCAATAACATGCAACAAGTTACCATCAATATACAATGGGTATGAACACAATAACATAAATATCCTAGAATTCTCAGTATTAAGTTTTACCTTATTAAATACAAGATCTGCCTATACCCCAACCATAACATGTGTGACACGAACATGACTGTATAATCATAACATATAGCAAGGGTATCACCTTAACCAGTAGCATAAAATTAACAAATCTTACAGGCATGAACATTACAGGAAGCTAGAGGTGTCTACCACATGTACCATAATACATTTCACCATCCCATTACCTGCAATGTTATGTATGAGTATCCATCATAAGTATAACAAATATAACATTGGTAGACAATTATCCATCACACCCCCACCCAGAAGCAGATGAAAACCCCCAAAGTCATCCCCTGACACAAGTCATTAGTCAGCACTCAAACACCAGACCACCACCATAAACCCCTTTCCCTACCATACCCCCTCACACTCGCAAATGCACACACCTAACCTGTCAACCAACACACACACTCTCCAACCCCCATTCCTCTACCCCAATCCCAAGACCCAAAATCGCCCAGCCCTTTTACATCCTACGTCCCTGACCTAACAACCAACCCATCGTCATAGCCCTGTAACCCTCAGAAAAACCTGAGTCCCACCTATGCCCATACAACTCCCGATTCCTACCATGAGTCCTATAGAACCTCGCAGCCAAAGCCCGAATCCGAACCCTACCCGACTCCTCACGCAAACCCCATAAAACATGTAAGAAATCTAACCCCAGATACATGACCACCCTTCGCACCCCTTCCCTGAGACCCCCCAAATCCAAACTAAACACTCTCAACAAAGACAGCCCCTCCCCCACGCCCTGACCACAGCACCAAACCACTCCCTTACATCTCCCAGTTCCTCACAAAAGTATACTGCATGGTATGCTGTGTCTAGCTGTCCACAACAGCTACAAAGCCCATCCCTCACTAATCCCATTTTAAACAACTGCGCTTTCAATGCCAGAATACCATGCAGAAATCTAAAACCCGTCTCTCTAACCTTAGAAGGCAGCTTAACCCTATGGAACCAGTACCACATTGCTTTCCAATCATACATTGGATACATCACGATACCCTGCACTACATCTGCCCCTGCCCTTCCCACCCTATCAAGGACCCCCAATTTCACCTTACTTGGTTCCCTCACAACTAATAAAAACCTTACATTGCCTCACCCACTAGAATATCCTTACCTACCCACCATCATCTTATCTCCTCCATCACTTTTCCAACCTTCGTCCCCCGTACTCCTCCCCTTGCTGCAAAATCCTGCTTAACGAATATACCCATCAATCTCCACCGCAGAGGTATCAACCCCAATCCTCCGTACCCCAATTTCGTCATGACTACCCCTTGCCCCAACCAATGTCTCCCAAACCCCCAAATGAACCTCAAAACTCTCCTCTGTAAACTTACAGTGTCCTTCTCGACAATAGGATAAACAGCCGCTACATGCCATAACCGACTATATATTAAGGTATTAATCACAATCACCCTTTGCAAAATCGTTATATCCCCAGGCCTCCAACCCACCATCCTTCCCATGGCCTTTCCCACCACCCTAGACGAATTCATCTCCCTAGCCACCTTCCCATTATTACAAAAAATAATGCCACAAATTTTAAGGCTATCCACCACCGTCCATCCTAGCTCCTGTCCCAATGTCCCTCCCACCCACGACCCCACCTCCAGAAACTTAGATTTTACCCTGTTAACCCACATTCCCGATGCCTTTCCAAAGATACCTACTATTCCCTCCACACAAACTAAACCCTCCCTGGATCCCACCATAATAATGGTATCATCCACATACCCCACAATCCCTGGCTCAGCCCCAATTACCCCACCAATCTCCCTCACCCCTACCTTAATTAACCTATAGAAGGGATCCTGTAAACATGCGAAGAGGAGCTGCGACAAGGGACATCCCTGTTGCAGCCCTCTTTCCATTCTCACAACTTCTCCTAACCTCCCATTAATCTTCACCCTCACCTGAGCCCCGTCATACAGTGTTTCAATCCAATTGACGATTTCATCCCCGAATCCCTGCCTCCTCAATATTGCAACCAAAGCATCATGCTGCACCCTATCATATGCCGTCTCCCAATCCAGACCTACTACACCCCCCCCCCTTCTTCTCTCAACAAAACCTTTTATACGCCTGTGCCCATTCCGCATGCTCCGCCCAGGTACACCGTACTGCCCCTCATCCACCAGTCTATCGAGCACCTTTTTCATTCTATTCACCAAAACTTTTGCAAATAATTTATCGACACAAAGCAAGGTAATGGCTTTATACCCACTCAGCGCACCACCTCCTCCCTTCGGCACCAAGACCACCACCCCTATTCTCTGATCCTCCCCCATACTCTTTCCCAATTTCATGGTATTTAACACACGTAGTAACACTCCTCTCAATACATCCCAATGAGTGACATTAAAGTCCCCAGGAATCCCATCCAAATTTGGTGTTTTTCCTAAGTTCAACCCCTTCACTCACCCAATACCTCCATATTCCCATCATCATTCCCCCTATACACCTCCACATCTACAGTCTTAGATACCATAGGAGGGGCCTTCCCCTGACTCTGTGCACATTGATTCACCACATCCTCCAGAACAACATTATTCACCTCACACCCAACAAATCCTCGGTTCCAGGGCTATCCAAGATCCTACACAGATCAACCAAAGAGAGGTCCTGGGAATCATCCCTCACCCCTGATGGCCCATCCACTGGCTCCATCCGAGCCTGCTCCACCTGTGTCGCAGGTGACAAGGTTGTCACCACCTCTCCACAGCCTCTGACGCCTCACTCCACTTTCTTGAGACTTCCACAGCCACCTCCATCCGCTCCTCACGACTCGCTGCCTCACCTCCTGCCGCATTCCCAGCACCAAAAGCACGTCCATGATGGTACAAGTCTCTCCTGCTGTCACAAGATGCCGCTACATGACCTGTACCTCCACACAGTCTACACGTCCTCAGTTGCCCAGCATACGTAATGTACACATGGGTACAGAACATCTCCAGCATCACATATGAGGGAATCTGTCTTCTCAGTGACATTTTAATGGAGAATGAGCCTTCCGGCATACCGGTGTAGATACCCTGGGCCCACCGACCCACTGTTATGGCCTGGATGACTCCATATTGCTGAATTACCTCCTTCACATCTGCCTCATGCCTCAAATGGGACATTTCGAACTTTTATCCACAAATAGTGGGTCGAAACATCTCTCAGCCGAACCTCCAAGCCGGAATTGATGACTACCTTTTTCTCTTGATAGTTGTCCACTAGCTTTTCATAAGCGCTGCCGATGTTTAACTTTACAAATATCCTTGCTGCTCCATTCAATGATACTCCGTACATGTCGACAGCAGAGATACCATACGTGTCTCGTAGAATCAGGGGTAGAAGAACATTGGCATTGCTAGGGTATACAGCCCCTTGGAGCAGCTCTATACAAACAGTATTGACTCTCCTCCTGTAGCTCTCCGTCATCTTGTAGAAAATAAAGTTGCTCTGTTTCGCCACCAGAGCTCCAGTACAGCACACCCTACCACGAAGGCTGGGTAGCGAATGTATCACTGATTATACGTACGTAGGGTAGCTTATCAAACTGTACAAATTTTTTTAACATATTGACTTGTGTAGAATCTTGCAATTGCTGGCAAGTGTTTACACTGTTTACATCACCAGTTCAAACCACTATAAATTCATCCAATTAAGATAAAACATTTAAAAAGAAGATTTTGTCTAATGTGTGTCTTTATATTCACTTGCTTCCTTGTCGCCCCAGCCACTAACACCAAGTGTTGTGTCAAGCTAAATCCATTACCTTATTAAGTGGGTTCTTTATTTATATTAGGTTAGGTACACTAATATTAACATTGTAAGTTAACAATTTATAAATAAATTTTATCAATACAATACATAATAAAAATGCAGTTTTCTTTATACATGATAACTGAACTTTTTTTATACACCTTCACAGTTGTTTAATTTATGCAGTCTCACCAAGTCTACCTCTCGCCCCTTCACCCCGCAACACGCTCTTCTCCCCCTTCACCCCGCAACACGCTCCTCCCCCTTCACCCCGCAACACGCTCCTCTCCCCCTTCACCCCGCAACACGCTCCTCTCCCCCCTTCACCCCGCAACACGCTCCTCTCCCCCTTACCCGGCAACACGCTCCTCTCCCCCTTCACCCCGCAACACGCTTCTCTCGCCCCTTCACCCCGCAACACGCTCCTCTCGCCCCTTCTACCCGCAACACGCTCCTCTCGCCCCTTCTACCCGCAACACGCTCCTCTCGCCCCTTCACCCCAACAAGCTCCTCTCGCCCCTTCACCCCGCAACACGCTCCTCTCGCCCCTTCACCCCGCAACACGCTCCTCTCGCCCCTTCACCCCGCAACACGCTCCTCTCGCCCCTTCACCCCAACAAGCTCCTCTCGCCCCTTCACCCCGCAACACGCTCCTCTCGCCCCTTCACCCCGCAACACGCTCCTCTCGCCCCTTCACCCCAACAAGCTCCTCTCGCCCCTTCACCCCGCAACACGCTTCTCTCGCCCCTTCACCCCGCAACACGCTCGATACTCAGGGTTATTCCATCTATTGGCCAACATAACCTGTGTGACTTTTTTTCCAGCGATAGCATATATTCTAACACTTAGTGTTTTAATATCAATTACTGAGAGCTGGAAAGCATTATCTTTTACAAACTGATATAAACGGTTTAAAGGCGGGATATCTAGCGTGGGCGCCATTTGATGGAAGGGCTAGATTGATATAAAAATTTAGCCATGTACAAGTTGTCAACAGAGCCAATTCCCGATTTCATAAATTTATGACAGCAATATCGTAAAATGTTACGAAAATTAGGCTATCATATGCAGAGTAGTGCATTTTCATTTCCCCTAAAATGTTGTAATAAGTGTTGAAATCGGGAAATGACTTTGTAGACAACATGTACACAGGTAAATTGTGATAACCTAAAATATCCCTGCAACTTAATCTAGGCTATCCTTCCAATTTAACCTAGAATATCTCTGAGACTGAACCTAGCCTAGCACTACAACGTAATCAAGGCTATCACAACAATTCCCCAAAAGCGTATAAATACCTGGAGTGTCGAACTCTGGAAGGACTCGGATGCCCCTGAGCCTGGCATACTCTACCACGCTGGCCACGTCCTCAGCAGTGTACACGTGGATGGGACTGTAGGCACCATGCTTACTATAATGAGACGAGAAAACAAGACGTGAGAGCGGGAACCTAAATTTTAGCTTAATTTAATCGAGGGAGGTGGGGGGCAAGCGCTAAATCTGTAGAGATCATAATGCGCCTGAGTATGAAGACCTTAAGTCTGATCAAAGGAAGGAGAGGACAAGTCCAGTTCCTTGAATCAAGAGTCACTCACAGACATCAAGGTACCTTTTCTCCTGAACGGAGAGTGTCTAAAAAATATAGATGATAACTGTTTGGAATATTTACACAGGAGGGTTAGTAACCCAGGAGGGTTAGTAACCCAGGAGGGTTAGTAACCCAGGAGGGTTAGTAACCCAGGAGGGTTAGTAACCCAGGAGGGTTAGTAACCCAGGATAATCCAAGAAAGACAAGATGGATGAAGTGTCGTATTGTCAACAACAATAAAGACAACAAGTTGCAGAATCTGATTTTAAGGCGCTAAAATCTCGCTTTTCAGAGGGCTTTATAAAGTCACGAAATGATAAAGCACTACACAGCTGCAGGTTTTCCCAATTAAAGATCGTTCTGCAATGTGGCTTTCTCATCAATAACGCTAACCAGTGTTACTTATTCCCGATGAAGTCCTTAGGTCTTACCCCAAGATGCGATCCACAACAGTCGACTAATTTCTGGGTATCCATTTACCACTAAGTGAACAACAACAGTTGGTGTTAGGTTTGCTCAGATGTCTCGCCCACCCCTGGACTGAACCCGGTTTCTTTCTATTGCGGCTAATGGCTGCAGCACGTTTCCTGCCTTATAATGTTGGTGGCCCCAGTGTATGTCGTTGATGCACATGAGAATAGTTTCATTATTTGAATATGCAGAACTAAAATCATATTGCAAATATCTGGGGTAATGTTTGCGAATAATTGTACTTATAAAATTAGTCTCGTCCATTCTTCTATTTTCTGCTGATGTTTTGTTCGACGAAGATGGTGAGACCATTGGTGCAGTCACAGGTGTTGATGTTGATGGTGAGACCATTGGTGAAGTCACAGGTGTTGATGTTGATGGTGAAACTATTGGTGCAGTCACAGGTGTTGATGTTGATATTAAGACTATTGGTGCAGTCACAGGTGTTGATGTTGATGGTGAGACCATTGGTGCAGTCACAGGTGCTGATGTTGATGGTGAGACCATTGGTACAGTCACAGGTGTTGATGTTGATGGTAAGACTATTGGTGCAGTCACAGGTGTTGATGTTGATGGTAAGACTATTGGTGCAGTCACAGGTGTTGATGTTGATGGTGAGACCATTAGTACAGTCACAGGTGTTGATGTTGATGGTGAGACCATTGGTGCAATCACATGTGTTGATGGTAAGACTATTGGTGCAGTCACAGGTGTTGATGTTGATGGTAAGACTATTGGTGCAGTCACAGGTGTTGATGTTGATGGTAAGACTATTGGTGCAGTCACAGGTGTTGATGTTGAAGATGGTAGGCCTATTGGTGCAGTCACAGGTGTTGATGGTAAGACTATTGGTGCAATCACAGGTGTTGATGTTGAAGACAGTGAGACTATTGGTGCAGTCACAGGTGTTGATACTGAAGGTAGTGAGACTATTGGTGCAGTCATAGGTGTTGATGTTGAAGGTAAGCCTATTGGTGCAGCCACAGGTGTTGAAGACAGTGAGACTATTGGTGCAGTCACAGGTGTTGATGTTGAAGGTGGTAAGACTATTGGTGCAGTCACAGGTGTTGATATTTGTGGCATGCTAAGAATATGCTGTATTTTATTCGGTGTATGTCACACACACACACATCCATATTGGCATGCCCTCCCGACCAGCGAACCAATTTTTATACTAGTACCTTGGTTCAACCACCCAATCACAAGGAAGCCCGCCAAAGTTGTGAAACGATGTGGTACACTTGTGAATCAACTTTGGTAAACTTCCTCCCAATCTGGTCGTAACGGTTCTCACCGTGTCTCTTGCTTGCATTTGCCTTATTGTACATACCTGATTACTATTTGATGAATGAAGTATAAGTATTTACTCTGCTGCCTTTTTGCTTGTTCCTACGTGGTTGTCGTGCTACAGCCAGGTGTGCAGGCCACTAGACTACACCTCCGTTCATAATAATGTTGAAGATTGTGAGACGACTCGCGCAGTCACAGGTGTTGATGTAAAAGACAGTGAGACCACAAGAGCAGTCATAAAGTGTTGTGTTGATGTATCATGATTAATATTTTTATTTTCCTGCTGATTCTCGTTGACCTGTACAAGTTTATTTGTATTTTTAATAAACCACGTTTCCATTTTGCTCTCAGTTTGACTAATAACATCATCAGTAGTAGCTCATTGCAATTATAACTTCAGAACTATCATAATTCAACAATAAAGCTGTCTTTATTGATAATTTTGGCAAGAAAATATATTTTTATTATAAGAGTACCAGCCTATTTACAACAATCTAATTATAACTTTCATTTCCATAGCGGCACTTGTAAAATATGTCGTCATTCTGATAGCAAAGATACACTTTTTATAGTAGGTTCCAAGCCTAGCTTAGCTGCCTAGCACCCAGCATACATGCCTGGAGTATACCTGGAGAGAGTTCCAGGGGTCAGCGCCCCCGCGGCCCGGTCTGTGGCCAGGCCTCATGGTGGATCAGGGCCTGATCAACCAGGCTGTTACTGTTGGCCGCACGCAACCCGACGTACGAACCACAGCCCAGCTGGTCAGGTACTGACTTTAGGTGCCTGTCCAGTGCCTATGCTGCTATAATCGTTGCCCTGAGTAAGCTGAAATTCCTCAAAGGAACAATGGGCTAGCTCAGTGCATTGTAGCAGGGGGCAATTATGGAATTCAAATCAACCTTGAATGAGTTGACTCAAATGTAAAGGAATCAACTGTATTTACTCAAAAGGCGTAACGCCAACGAGTGATAAAAATACAATGCAGTGGAATCCTTTAATGGTGCAACGTTTCTCCTTTAATGGTGCAACGTTTCTCCTTTAATGGTGCAACGTTTCTCCTTTAATGGTGCAACGTTTCTCCTTTAATGGTGCAACGTTTCTCCTTTAATGGTGCAACGTTTCTCCTTTAATGGTGCAACGTTTCTCCTTTAATGGTGCAACGTTTCTCCTTTAATGGTGCAACGTTTCTCCTTTAATGGTGCAACGTTTCTCCTTTAATGGTGCAACGTTTCTCCTTTAATGGTGCAACGTTTCTCCTTTAATGGTGTAGCGTTTCTCCTTTAATAATGCAACGTTTCTCCTTTAATGGTGCAACGTTTCTCCTTTAATGGTGCAACGTTTCTCCTTTAATGGTGCAACGTTTCTCCTTTAATGGTGCAACGTTTCGTCTACGAGTGGACTAGATCATGTACGTCAAAAGCGCATTCGGTGGTGAAACCTTGTACGATTAAGACTGCATTAAGTGTCTTTTTACCAACTTAATTTTTGCTCTTGATAATTTCTTATACTATACCCAAGGCCACCCGAGGTGACGTACTGTAGTATGTGCGGCTGCGTCTCAACATACTTGTCAAATGAGCAAGTGTATTTCTTCACTGCTGATCACAAAGTTGGAGAACAATCCCTGGACTATAAAAGGCTGCGATTTTGGAGTTTGGGATGCATAAAAATGGACTGTCCTCTTTGGTGCCTCGTACAGTGGTAGACTATTCAGCTCACAACCGAAAAGACTGGTAATCCCAAGGAGACGAGGAACACGAAATCTAGCAACTACTGTCCTCGGTTTACCTAGCATTTAAAAGATACCGAAGACGTGGTTGTCTGTTGTGGGTGGCATCCTGGGGAAGAGGACAACATGAGGCTAACTTAAATATAAGATAGTAAACTGACAGTCTTATAAAGTGAGCGCCTGAGACTTTCTCGTGACTAGACTATCCTACCTGTGCATTTTTAATATAGTGAATTAAATAATGGTTAGCTCATATACAAGCCACAAGACTCCAAGAACAGTCCAGCAA
Organism: Cherax destructor; assembly: GCA_009830355.1. Classification (NCBI taxonomy): domain Eukaryota; kingdom Metazoa; phylum Arthropoda; class Malacostraca; order Decapoda; family Parastacidae; genus Cherax; species Cherax destructor. Next base: position 94,817 of record WNWK01005236.1, on the reverse strand, counting down.
ACTGGTGTCATATCACAAACCGGCAGTGAAACTAATCACACATTCATCCAACCCATCACACTACTCAAGCCTCTCAACTTAAGTGAACAGATTTCATTTTTTAAAACCCGTTCTGTATGATGGAGTATAACCTGAAGTCTATACTTGTGATGAAGTATAACCTGAAGTTTATATTTATGATGAAGTATGACCTGAAAGTACCTTGAGTGCTGGAATATGATGGGAAAGACATCCCTCGGGAACAAGGGGTTTGATCTCCTTAAACAAGTAGAAGAGTACTCACAAAGCATAATTCATATTAATACAAGCAGTAAATTAGGTATATATAAATTTATATAAAAAATACAACACATAGATACTTAAATCCGCCTACATAAACAATGATACACACAGGAAGTATGTTGCCTCACACACACACACACACACACACACACACACACACACAGTGTGTGAGGAGCTCAACATGAGATTCAAAGAAGTGTTCACAGAGGAGATAGAAGGGACTCCAGAAAGGCGGAGAGGTAGGATACACCATCAGGTGCTGGACACAATACACACAACTGAGGAGGAAGTGAAGAGGCTCCTAAGCGAGCTAGATACCTCAAAGGCGATGGGGCCGGATAACATCTCTCCATGGGTCCTGAGAGAAGGAGCAGAGGAGCTATGTGTATCCCAAACAACAATCTTCAACACATCTATCGAAACAGGGCAACTACCCGAGGTATGGAAGACAGCAAATGTAGTCCCACTTTTTAAAAAAGGAGACAGGCAAGTAGCACTAAATTACAGACCAGTGTCAGTGACGTGTATAGTATGCAAAGTCATATTAGAAGATAATCAGGAAAAGAGTGGTGGAGCACCTAGAAAGGAATGAGCTTATCAACGACGGCCAACACGGTTTCAGGGACAGGAAATCCTGTGTCACAAACCTACTGGAGTTTTACGACAGGGTGACAGCAGTAAGACAAGAGAGAGAGGGGTGGGTAGATTGCATATTCTTGGACTGTAAAAAGGCGTTTGACACAGTTCCACACAAGAGATTAGTGCAGAAGCTGGAGGACCAGGCAGGGATAACAGGGAAGGCACTTCAATGGATCAGGGAATACCTGTCAGGAAGACAGCAGCGAGTCATGGTACGTGGCGAGGTGTCAGAGTGGGCGCCGGTGACGAGTGGAGTTCCACAGGGGTCAGTCCTAGGACCGGTGCTGTTTCTGGTATTTGTGAACGACATGACGGAAGGAATAGACTTCGAAGTGTCCCTGTTTGCAGATGATGTGAAGTTGATGAGAAGAATTCAATCGGACGAGGACCAGGCAGAACTACAAAGGGATCTGGACAGGCTGCAAGCCTGGTCCAGCAATTGGCTCCTGGAGTTCACCCCCACCAAGTGCAAAGTCATGAAGATTGGAGAAGGGCAAAGAAGACCGCAGACGGAGTACAGTCTAGGGGAACAGAGACTACAAACCTCAGTCAAGGAAAAAGATCTTGGGGTGAGTATAACACCAGGCACATCTCCTGAGGCGCACATCAACCAAATAACTGCGTCAGCATATGGGCGCCTAGCAAACCTAAGAACAGCGTTCCGACATCTTAATAAAGAATCGTTCAGGACCCTGTACATGTGTACGTTAGGCCCATATTGGAGTATGCAGCACCAGTTTGGAACCCACACCTAACCAAGCACGTAAAGAAGCTAGAAAAAGTGCAAAGATTTGCAACAAGACTAGTCCCGGAGCTAAGAGGTATGTCCTACGAGGAGAGGTTAAGAGAAATCGACCTGACGACATTGGAGGACAGGAGAGATAGGGGGGACATGATAACGACATATAAAATACTGAAAGGAATTGACAAGGTGGACAGAGACAGAATGTTCCACAGATGGGACACAGCAACAAGGGGACACAGTTGGAAGTTGAAGACTCAGATGAATAACAGGAATGTTAGGAAGTATTTCTTCAGTAACAGAGTGGTCGGGAAGTGGAATAGTATGGGAAGCGATGTAGTGGAGGCAGGTTCCATTCATAGCTTTAAGAAGATGTATGATAAAGCACATGGCGCAGGGAGAGTGACCCAGTAGCGGCCAGTGAAGAGGCGGGGCCAGGAGCTATGACTCGACCCCTGCAACCACAACTAGATGAGTACACACACACATACACACCTGAGGTCAGGGAAGGCATCACTGACGTAAGGGAAGCTCTGGTCATCGACGATGTGCCAATGGAAGACATTGAACTTGTTCATGGCCATTAGGTCAAGCGTCTCCTCGATCTTGCTCACTGGCAGGAAGTGTCGAGCTGTGTCCAGCATCAGGCCTCTGCCGGCCAACACCAGAACCATATTAGTTATATCAGTTAAAAGTGTGTTAATGGTTCGGGAAATCTACCTTCGGCCCGGTGTCAAGCCAGGCCTCTTAAATTTTTAAGAAGTATTACAGGAATAGGAACTATTAATTAGCTATGACAAATAAGGGTCTCAAAACGAAGCCTAAGTTAATTTTATTTAAAAACTTTTGTGAATAACTAAAGTGTAATGAACACATATCAATGATGAATATGAACCCACATATAGACAGAAACTCAGGAGGTTGATTAATCTGTATATTTCGACCACCTTCTGCTGAAGAGGATCCCACAAGAGGGTCGAAATATAGAGATCAATCAACCTACTGAGTTTCAGTCTCCCTGTGGGATATTATTAAGCAAAAACTTCTGTATTGAGAAATGTGAAGCACATGTGTTGACACAAATCTAAAAAAATTATCTGTCAAAATAAAAGAAAAAAAAACATCTTTCCTTCATTGGGTGTTTTGCAAGCAGTGTGCGGACACTAATTCTGAACCGCAGCCTCCCCAGCCACTTCACAATGAACCAAGATAAACATCATATCTGCTGACGTTCCTGGATCACATACCTGAAGGCAAATCTGGGGAAGTCCATAATCTGGGTGGAGTTAATAATATAGGCTGAACCATCAGGTATCAACAGCTGGGAGAATGTCTCTAGTCCCCTCAGGATACCCCAGATGCTCTGAGAGACTAGGCTACCTACTGCCGGAGCGTCAGGACTGTCAATCTGTTGGCCGCAACTGCGTTACAATGTTATGCCTAATTATGAATGGAAAACACAAACTAAACTGTGCTATGAGTGAGGTAAATGGTATTCTCTTTATATATTAATCTTCATATACAATTATTACCATTAACACTATCAGTTCATTTATAATCGGCAACACTGTACACAGTTTATAGATTAAATAAAAAGAAACTTACTAGAGATAAATGTGTTTGTTATGAAGCCATAAATGTTATTATATTAACAAACAATGGCACATGCTACATACATGTCTAATAACAGTTTTGGTTTACTCTGTGTGGTAGGCACGAGCCTAGGGGCCACGCTGACGGTAACTTGTAAAGAGCACTTACCATTATACTGAATTATTCATGAGAACTCTAAATATTGACCTTAACATGTTAGCTATTGTGCAAGTTCCACATCTCTCTCACATCATCAAAGCTCCTTCTTGGACTTTAAAAGTGAGCTTCATTTCAAATGAACAGTATTTAAATTTACTTTTTTTTTTTTACATTAATCTTGGGTTTTTAACCCATATTAATTTCACACTTGACTTTAAAATAAACCATAATCTCGTGGTGATGCAAGTGACAACTTAAAAATCACTCTTCTTAAGACTAACTTACTGATCTTAATATAATTAAATAACTCTTAAATTGCATATTTATTAATGTCAAGAATGACCGAGGAGAAGTGACATAAATGATCAAGAGCGACATGAGTTAAGTCATTCTGACCTTGATCTCGTAGTGTTCGTCCATGTTCTGGTGAGGATAATCTTCACACTCAGCCATGAGGTTCACCTGCAGGCTGTCTAAGTAGCCACTGAAATCTGCGTCCTTACGCCACGGCTGCTTGTTTCCTTTCTGACAGAAGAGCAAACAAAAATAGTTCAAGTGAGAGAAATGCAGGTCTTCTCTGCTTTAAGGTATGCATGTTCGCCCCGCCTTAAAGCTGCCTTGCAGCCACCACGAGAAAGAGAAGGGAGTTTTTCCATGCTGTAGAGAAGGTATTGAGGAGTTACAGGTTGCGAGTGTCTTAACAAGGAAAGGAAAAATATGCGACATAAGTCTTAGTGGTAATTATATTTATAAAAAAACATATTATCAAAATATAATTTAATATATCGCTGTGTTGAAAAAAAATCCAGTCTAAAATTTTAGTTTATTACAATTTTCATACAAAGAGTTAAGAGAAATAAAAAAATATTTAAAAAAATACACTTTTTTCTAAAATAATTTTTTCTTGTAAATAAAGGTCGATCACCATGCCCAGCCCTTCTAGGGCAGGGTAGGTGCCAAGGCTGGAGCTTGCTACCATCTGCAGCTCGTAAGCCTGCCCTTCCCGTTAGGGAAGGTGACAGACCACAGAGGCCTAGCATCTACCTCCATGCCTCGTGCTGGTGGGGAATGTGGCTAGGCCTGGGGCCAGTTGGTCCCGCCGATGAGGGGTATCCCCTCCCATGGGAGACATAAGTCTCTGACACTCCCACGCCAGGGAGCCAGAGCTGGGTCACCATCTGGTAAAGACCCGGGCCGGGAGAATTCCCGGTGAATCAACACCTCCTCCTCTTGTAAATAACTAAAGTAGCCTTTAAGGTGCAAGATTCAGGATCACACGAGTAATCAAAGTTCTACAATGTATTGGTTAAGTTTCTTTAATTTTTTTTTATAGCAGGATTAATTGAAGGTTTTTAGTGACACTGGATACTACTAACAGTATATACTGGAGAAGCAGTGTGAAACTGGTGACAGTATTGTTTGTTCCGAGGAATGAGACACTTGTGTAACATTTGAGAATCTTTCACAAGTCTCTCATTCCTTAACTTGTCAGTTTTCTAAGTCATTTACATCACATATTTTGTTGTATCTTCTTCCACCTTGCCAGTAGCCTCAACTTTTATATCTTAACATTATCAACACTTTCTATTTACATAGGGAAATATTTTTGTCCCTTCCAATAATGTACGTTGTGTAAATTCCCAGTATGTTTATTACTGTACAACTTTCCTAACTTTTAACTTTCCTAATTTTCAACTTTCCTAACTTTTCAACTTTCCTAACTTTTCATATTCCCTAACGTTTTAACTTTTCAACTTTCATGACTTTCAACTTTCCTAATTTTTCAACTTTCCTAACTTTTTCAACTTTCCTAACTTTTCATCTTTCCTAACTTTTCATTTTTCCTAACTTTTCAGCTTTCCTAACTTTTAACACTCCTAACTTTCCCTTTTCAATATACACCTGATATTCTAATTGATTCTATATTCCTATATTTCAGACATCTTACAGTGCCCATGTAAGAGTGAATAATCTTGCATTGCAGGAAGGAAATATATAAGATATCAGTAACTATTACAGCTCTAGGAATCGTTTTTGCCTCGAACTAAACGGACGGAGTATCAAGCCTCCACCACTTCTTGTGTTGAGTGACACACACGGATTTAGCGCTTCACAGTGGAATATTTGACGATATCTTCACTGCGTCAATTCGAAGTCTTCCAGCGTAAGCTGAAAAACTTACAAATATATGAACGCTAATACAAAGACGCAGAGCACATCATTCACTTGCACAAAGTTTCGCTCACAAGTGAGCTTTTTCATAAGGTTCACCTTTAAGTGAAACGTCGTGCAATAAATGTTTGCTCTAATGTACTAACCTATTTGTGGTTGCAGGGGTCAATTCATAGCTCCTGGCCCCGCCTCTTCACTGATCGCTACTGGGTCCTCTCTCTCCCTGCTCCATGAGCTTTATTAAACCTCGCCTCCACTACGTCACTTTTCAGACTATTCCACTTTCTGACAACTCTATGACTGAAGAAATACTTCTTAACATCTTTTTGACTCATCTGAGTCTTCAAGTTCCAATTGTGACCCCTTGTTTCTGTGTCCTCTCTCTGGAACATCCTGTCTCTGTCCACCTTGTCAATTCCTCGCAGTATTTTATATGTCGCTATCATGGTTTCCCTAACCCTCCTGTCATCCAGTGTCGTGAGGCCGATTTCCCTTAACCTTTCTTCGTAGGACATTACCCTTAGCTCTGGGATTAGTCTTGTTGCAAACCCTTGCACTTTCTCTAATTTCTTGACGTGCTTGACCAGGTGTGGGTTCCAAAATGGTTCTGCATACTTCAATATGGGCCTGATGTACACGGTGTACAGAGTCTTGAACGATTCCTTACTGAGGTATCGGAACACTATTCTTAGGTTTGCTAAGCGCCCATATGCTGCAGCAGTTATCTGGTTGACGTGCGCCTGAGGATATGTGCTTGGTATTATACTCACTACAAGATCCTTTTCCTTGAGTGAGGTTTGCAGTCTTTGGCCATCTAGCCTATGCTCTTGTCTGAGGTCTTCTTTGCCCTTCCCCGATCTTCATGACTTTGCATTTGGCAGGGTTAAAATAGAGAAGCCAATTGCTGGACCAGGCTTGCAGCCTGTCCAGGTTTCATTGTAGTCCTGCCTGATCCTCATCCGATTTAATTTTCTTCATTAACCTCACATCATCTTCAAACAGGGACATTTCAGAGTCTATCCCTTCCGTCATGTCATTCACATATACCAAAAACAGCACTGGTCCTAGGACTGACCCCTGTGGAACCCCGCTCGTCACAGGCACCCATTCCGACACCTCGTTGCGTACCATGACTCGTTGTTGCCGCCCTGCCAAGTATTCTCTGATCCATTGCAGTGCTTTTATGTTATGTGTACCTCATCATCTAGCTTTTTCACTACTCTCTTGTGAAAAACTGTATCGAAGGCTTTCTTGCAATGTGTGTGTGCGTGTATATGTGTTAGTTTCTAGCTATAAAAGGCACCTGTCGAAAGACACTTGGCCTGTTTTGTGTGCGAGTCTGCTTGTGTGTGTGTATACTCACCTATTTGTACTCATTTGTGGGTGTAGGGGTCGATTCATAGTTTCACTTTCATAACCACCATATATAAAAACTGTTTCCAGGATGTGTTAGTCAAACACACTCTGCTCTTATCTCTTAACTATCATACAGACTAAGGGACAGCAGCACAATACAGATTAAAGGACAGCAGCACAATACAGATTAAGGGACAGCAGCACAATACAGATTAAGGGATAGCAGTACAATACAGATTAAAGGACAGCAGCACAATACAGATTAAGGGACAGCAGCACAATACAGATTAAAGGACAGCAACACAATACAGATTAAGGGACAGCAGCACAATACAGATTAAAGGACAGCAGCACAATACAGATTAAGGGACAGCAGTACAATACAGATTAAGGGACAGCAGTACAATACAGATTAAAGGACAGCAGCACAATACAGATTAAGGGACAGCATCACAATACAGATTAAAGGACAGCAACACAATACAGATTAAGGGACAGCAGCACAATACCTACGTGGTCAAGACTCAGCAGATAAAGAGTTGCGTGCAGTGGGCGTACCTTCATGACTTCAGAAGAGGGGAATATGATAGTGATGTACCTCTTAATAGCTTCCTGCAGGATGTCACAGTCGTAACCCGTCGTGTCGAATCTGTGTGGTCAAGAAAAAAGTTTGAATGTATGGTTTGGAAAACTGACAAGATGGTGAATAAGACACTTGCGCAACACTTGGGAATCTTTCTTCTGAAAACGTTTCGCCAGCCAGTGGCTTCTTCAGTCCAATGCAGAGAACGGTGGAACATGAGGAGGTGTCTGAGGTAATCAGTCCCCTCAGCCTGGAGTGGACGTGTTCACTCCAGAGGACTGAAGACGCCAATGGCTGGCGAAAGGTTTCCAGAAGAAAGATTCCCAAGTGTTGCACAAGTGTCTCATTCAACATGAAGAATAAAGTCAGCTGAAGGTCGACACTGCAGACACTAATAAAGACAAACATGTGTAGAACAAGTCTTTATTTGGGGGCAACATTTCACTCTAAAGGAGAATCTTAAAGAACAAAGAGGCACAATACTGTGACTGGAACAATAAACAAATAACCCGAACATAGGAAACTTATGACGACCGAAACGTCGTCATAAGTTTCTCCCTCCTGAACGTGCGGGTTATTTGTGTAAGAACATTGTGTAAGAACATTGTGTAAGAACATTGTGTAAGAACATTGTGTAAGAACATTGCTTTGTGGTCATGAAAAAAAAAAGTTGTCTTTACTGCGAGATATTTATCCCATCATGAAGGATAAATATCTCGGCTAACAAAACGTAACTTTTTATAACTTGCTATGACAAAATTGTTAAGTAAAAGGACACAAATGCACTAATGTGACATTTTATTGTGGCAACGTTTCGCTCTCCAGGAGCTTTTTCAAGCCGTTACAAGCAATACATGGACACAGAGGGTATATATAGGCTGAAAGTGAGGTGTAATACTAGTGGTGGTAGAAGTAGTAGTGATATAAGTTGTAGTAGTAGTAATACAATAAGGTAGAACAATCAACTTGCACATGAGTAAAAGGTGATAAAAACAATTACTTGGGTAGTATTAAAACAGGTTAGACAAATATTTATGTAGGAGGTTGGAAAAGAGAAGGCCTGTAGCAGTGTTCCACATCTGCGATGCGCTTGTGTGGTATTATCAGGAGAGGCTATGTGATGGTAGGGTTTACTGTTTTCAGGAGGATTCTTGCTAAGACTTCAGAGATGGTGAAGCTGCCTTTGTTTTGTTTAATTGTGTTAGAAACAGCGATAAGTGCTGATTCAAGGCACTTGCGTCTGCGGAAATCAGTTTCTTTGATTACTAATCGGGCGTCTTTGAATTTCATGAGATGATTGGTGGAATTTCGGTGTTGTACGCAGGCGTTGTTCAGGTTTTCGTTCCTACATGCATTAATGTGTTCTTTGAGGCGTGTTTCGAGGTTTCTTGCCGTTTCTCCTACATAAATCCTGTCGCAGCCTCCACAGGGTATAGTGTAAATCCCCGCGTTGACTGGTTCATGGTGCTTGGATTTTGTCCTGGTTAGATCCTTTATAGAAAGGCTGGAAGCGATGGCGACTCTGGTGTTAGATTTAGCAAGTACTTGCTAGTGGAGCGAATGGAGACAAATGTTTTTTAGGACTTGACGCGCTGTTGGAGTCTGAGCAAGGTAATGTTTATGATGGGATTCAGGGAAACCGGCAGTCCTGGAAAGGGGAAGTACAGTTCCTGCACTCTGAAGGAGGGGTGTTAATGTTGCAGTTTTATAACTGTAGTGTAAGTGAGCCCCTGGCAAGACAGTGATGGAGTGAATGATGGTAAAAGATTTTTTCTCTTTCGGGCCACCCTAAATTGGTGGGAGGCGGCCGATGTGTTAATATAAAAAATTACTGAATACCTAAAATGACAGATTCTGACATGGAATAAAATAAGAGCTAAAGACAGCTGCAGCTCTCATCACGTGCATATCTTATTAAGAGCATCGACAGCTCATTTTAAGAATATTTTCTGAAAAGCAGTCAGACAAATATTGTGGCAGTTTACTGTTGAAGTTACTTGACCTAGTGTCCTCATCACACCACTCCAGATCTTTTCAGGCGTTTAGATTCATCATCACTCTGGCTCAAAGTTCCTGATTGATTCACTAAGCAATCATGGATTCTGTTCAAGATAGAGGAGCATGTTATCAATATGGACATTAAGGTTTCTGTTACAACAATGATAAACCCACCAACATGGACCATCAGTTATTTCTCAGCGTTTGATAAGAGCAGTTACTGAGGTCACCGACAACAGAATCGTTAAATTTAAATATGAGTTGTGGTGCCACACTTCAGCCTTGAGTCATGGGCACTTCTTTGAGAGGTCAGGAAGCCAGCAATGACTGACGCAATTTGAACAGCGGGTAGAGACACTAACATGTCTTCGTCATCCGAGGGAGAAATGAAGTGTCTTTGATGGTGGCTGACTACAACGATTGTCATGGTCATGTGATGCTACATTGTACACTGTCTGTATGATGTATCTTAACTACGTTGATAGAACGTACAAATATTATGTGTTCTTGACAAATGGAGTCGGTCTCTCTACGAAGGATGTGATATCTCCATCGAATATGATGTACTGCAACTCTGCAAGTGAGTTTCGTGGGGTAAAGGATGCCCATCAATACTGAGGTGCAATATGCTCCTTGAGATGGTGCAAGTAAATGCAAGACTGTTCGTGCAGAAGGTGATAGGGATTTCTTAACTGTCTAAAAATCTGCTTTCGTCAGAGACGACACTGATATCTTCATATTGCTTTGCTTGCATGTTACTTAAGTACTTTTGATCTGTTCCTTAAGTCAGAAAGTTTTGTGTCCAGAGACGTACAACTTATATTTGTATATGTAGTTTGAGTGCAACAACGGCACGCCTGTTAGGCACTGGGAAAGGGGTTTCCTTGATGACCCTGACCAGTAATACTCATTTCAAGAGGCAGGCAGAAGTATTTTGCGAGGTAGTAACTATAGATGAGGTCACCTCAGCCGGAGAAGAGATACAATGGTAACTCAGGTGAAGGACTGAATGCACTGCGTTAACCATAATTTCGTGAGAAAGTTTCTGCAAGGATCTCATCTGTCCAGGTTGACACTGTCGTCAACAGCTGTAACAGCACCACCATGTCACGGCGCCCGTGTTTATTTCAAAGTTCAGTAGCAGATGGGAATCTTCTTTGATCCCGAAAACTGTGGATGGAAATTGGTCAATGGTCAATGTCAACCACGAAAAACAGATTTACAACCAGCTCCAGAAGCTGCACTAAAGGTGACCAATTGCAAATGCAACTGATTTTCATACTCAACGACCTACGAAATAAATGTGCAAAACTAAATATGAAAAATTCGAAAATCATCCATACTTTGTTCGACAATACTGACGAACTGCAATGTTATTGGTGCAGTAAAACAGAACGGATTCTTTTTGTGGATACTTATTTTTTTATAACAAACTAATTTATCTGTTGTTCTCTGATAATATTAACGTGTGTTCAAAACATATGGCACCATGCTTAGTATGTTCATAATTCACCTTATCTTGTGTACACCGTCACATGCATACTGGGAAGCATGAATATTTCTCAATACACACATTAATCTTTATTACTGCAAATAGTATTTTAAAAGAATGCATAAAACAATTCAATTCTGATTGAACCAGTGTATTTTTGAGTGAGTTTTCACAACACTAAAATTCGATCAAATAAATTATCACGCAGTGTACATGCAGTTGTAGTTGCTTTACCTTACCGTGTGTTGCACCCACTCTTTGTGTCTCCATTTTGGATGTAATAATTCTTGAATATTCATCAATGTAACAGAAAATAATTAATTTACAGGTAATTCTAGGCTGTCATTTTCCTGCTAAGCTGACTGAACTACCATTGTGTTGCTTCCTCCTCCCCACTACTTGTACTCTACTGTTACCTTTAACTTCCACCAACTTTCTCTCACATAACATCTTTTCAGTGAAAATAGTTATTGTGTGAAACTAAATACGATTCTGACTTCACCAGGTCTGATATGAGACTGAAACACAGTGAAATACCCTTCATCAATCAGCTCTGAACATCTGGCTGTGGCTGACACCCTGAAACATCCTTCAGTGTAAAAAAGGTCATTCATTCAGCTTAGCATGTACCCTTCACTTTGTACAGGGGTAACCACACATACCCACACTGTGTGCCATATATATCCAGTATTGCGTATACAGTATGTATCTTCACTGTGTACAGCAGGTATCCTTACATGTGATGTAACCCTTCCTCTCCTCTCTATATGGAAAGTTAGAGGGACAATACAGGAGTTTGTTGTCCCTTCATTATAGGGAGACTGGAGGTGGCTATACAGAGGCAGACAAGGTTCAGCCAACACGGACGGAGAGAGAAACTGCTGTTGTCCTCCCTTATACTGTTATGTAAATCCCTGAAATGGTCTAACAGGCGTCCATAAGTAAATTAAATTTCATTCTCTCACTTACATTCTAACCTAATTCTTAGAGTAATAAATAGAATTTACCAAGATTATACAATGAAAAAGGCGTCATACATGGTAAAGCCTGTAGCTATGTAAAGCCTTTCTAGCAGGCTTGAATGCACGAACCTACCCAACAACTTTATATAATGTAGATAACTGGTTCAAAGAACCAACAGGTTGATGAATTAGACATTTGGGTATCTTTGTGAAAACGTTTCGCCAACCAGTGGCTTCCTCAGTCCAATATGGAGAAAAATAGTTGAAAATCAAGAGGAGTTTGAGGTAATCAGTCACTCTGCCTGGAATCGATGTGTTCAGTCCATCAACAGCAACAACTCACCTAAAACCAATATTAACTCAACAAAAAGCCGCAGTAAGAATTATCACGCAATCCAATCCCAGGCAACACCCCCCACTCTTCAAAGACCTAAATCTACTCACTGTCCAGAACATCCATACTTACTACTGTGCAACCTACATGTCCAGAACATCCACACTTACTACTGTGCAACCTACATGTATAGAACCATAAACTCCAATATTAACCCTGAACTAAAACGCTTTCTTGATAGTTGTGACAGGACCCATAGGCACAATACCAGACACAAAAATCTCTATGACATTCCCCGTGTCCGGCTAAATCTATACAAACATTCAATGTACATTAAAGGACCAAAAATCTGGAACTCCCTACCTGAAAACTCAAAAACTGCAGACTCATCCACCATTTTCAACACTATTATCAAAAAACATATCATCTCACTAACACACCCCACCATCACCTAAACATACACACACATCCTCCTCATCTACACCTACACTGACCCAAAGGACAGTAAACATAAAATACTTAATATAGTTATTGTCTAATAAATCTGAAACTAGTCTTAAGTTTACCTGATATACTCCAATATTGGAGCTTTAATAGAAACTGTGTAACATGCCAAGACAAAACCATTCTTATTTCTAATTTTTTTACAATCTCAACATTCTAAACTACTTCACTATGGTAAATATATTTAATTATTTGAAATTTGTACTCATTTGTAATCTGTAATACAATCTAGTTATCCTAAACTACCTCACTATTGTAAATCTCTTTAATCATTTGTAATTTGTATTCATATGTAATTTGTAATATAGATTAAAACCTAAATGCCTAGCATGCCTAGGCATGCCCAGGCATGCTAGACATGCTAGGCATGCCCAGGCATGCTAGACATGGTAGGCATGCCCAGGCATGCTAGACATGCTAACGGCCATCTTTGTAATTATAGTCCTTAGTCCTTAAAATGTAAAACACACATTGTAATTTTTACTGAGAAATAAATCAATTTGAATTTGAATTTGAAAAATGACTGATGGACTGAACACATCGCTAAACCCGTGAGGGTTTATTCAAAGCTGCCGCAAAACCCGAACGGGTTTCAAAATTTATGCAGTACTATTATATTCATAGGGAAGCACTAAAACCGTAGGGATCAGGCAGCGCCTGAGAGGTAATCAGGACTAAGTCTGAGGATAAGTAGTTTAGATCTAATTTCTTGCATCAAGTTACTCATCCTCATCGACCTTGAAGACGTTGACAGGATAGAGGTATGAGACCCAAGGTGACTCACCTAAGATTTCCATACTGGGTTTCCCATTGACTCTTTGAATATCTCTCTCTCTCTCTCTCTCTCTCTCTCTCTCTCTCTCTCTCTCTCTCTCTCTCTCTCTCTCTCTCTCTCTCTCTCTCTCTCTCTCTCTCTCTCTCTCTCTCTCTCTCTCTCTCTCTCTCTTTCATGCACACACACTAGGTGAGTACATACACAGGACCAAGAGCTGTGACTCGACCCCTGCAACCACATATAGGTGAGTATACGCACGCATGAACCCCGCACAGAACAAGCATATTTAGAAACTGGAGAAAGTGCACAAGTATATGCAACGTCGGTTATTCTTCAAATTAAGGCAGGACAGAGGAACCAGGGAAGACGTGATAATATACATAATACTCAGGGGAGAACTAAAAGATTAGACAGGGACAGGCTGTTTGAGAGGCGAGACACACACATGAGCCACATGGATGTCAGGAAGTATCTCTTCAAGCTCAAAGTTGTCGACAAGTGGTTTGATCTCCGTGAGGAAGTGGTGGAGGCAGGCTCTTTACATAGTTTTAAGATCAGGTACGACAGAGCCCCCAAGAGGCCAAGGAGTGAATCTGGCAAGTGAGAGGTTAACAGGTGGGGCCAGGAGCTGAGAATCGACTCCTGCAACCACAAATGTGCGAGTACGTTCGCGCGCGCGCACACAATAATCATTAGGTCAAGTGTCTATCGACAAGTGTCTTTGACAACTGGTAACTAACACACACACACACACACACACACACCACAAAATACATACACAACAAAACACACACGAAGCACAACACACAAGCACAACACACAAAACACAACAAACACAAAACACAAGACACAATGCAGAATAAGACAGTTCTGGAGGTCACACCCAGGCAGTGGTGTGGCCAAGACGCTCTACAAAACATCCTTCTACTGGGACAAAATTTTGATCCGTTTAGAGCCTAATCATGTCACCACAGAGAGCGAAACGTTGACCCAGGGAAAACTTGATCTGCAACGTGTGTTTGGTCTTCACTACGTGCAGCCATGCCCACACACGTGCAGCCATGCCCACACACATGCATCCATTCCCACACACGTGCAGCCATACCCACACACGTGCAGCCATACCCACACACGTGCAGCCATTCCCACACACGTGCAGCCATGCCCACACACGTGCAGCCATGCCCACACACGTGCAGCCATTCCCACACACGTGCAGCCATGCCCACACACGTGCAGCCATGCCCACACACGTGCAGCCATTCCCACACACGTGCAGCCATTCCCACACACGTGCAGCCATTCCCACACACGTGCAGCCATTCCCACACACGTGCAGCCATACCCACACACGTGCAGCCATGCCCCACACGTGCAGCCATGCCCACACACGTGCAGCCATTCCCACACACGTGCAGCCATCCCACACACGTGCAGCCATTCCCACACACGTGCAGCCATGCCCACACACGTGCAGCCATGCCCACACACGTGCAGCCATGCCCACACACTGCAGCCATGCCCACACACGTGCAGCCATGCCCACACACGTGCAGCCATGCCCACACACGTGCAGCCATGCCCACACACGTGCAGCCATGCCCACACACGTGCAGCCATGCCCACACACGTGCAGCCATTCCCACACACGTGCAGCCATCCCACACACGTGCAGCCATGCCCACACACGTGCAGCCATTCCCACACACGTGCAGCCATGCCCACACACGTGCAGCATGCCCACACACGTGCAGCCATGCCCACACACGTGCAGCCATCCCACACACGTGCAGCCATCCCACACACATGCAGCCATGCCCACACACATGCAGCCATGCCCACACACGTGCAGCCATGCCCACACACGTGCAGCCATGCCCACACACGTGCAGCCATGCCCACACACGTGCAGCCATGCCCACACACGTGCAGCCATGCCCACACACGTGCAGCCATGCCCACACACGTGCAGCCATCCCACACACGTGCAGCCATGCCCACACACGTGCAGCCATTCCCACACACGTGCAGCCATGCCCACACACGTGCAGCCATGCCCACACACGTGCAGCCATGCCCACACACGTGCAGCCATGCCCACACACGTGCAGCCATTCCCACACACGTGCAGCCATTCCCACACACGTGCAGCCATGCCCACACACGTGCAGCCATGCCCACACACGTGCAGCCATGCCCACACACGTGCAGCCATGCCCACACACGTGCAGCCATGCCCACACACGTGCAGCCATGCCCACACACATGCAGCCATGCCCACACCACATGCACTGCAGCCATGCCCACACACGTGCAGCCATGCCCACACACGTGCAGCCATGCCCACACACGTGCAGCCATGCCCACACACGTGCAGCCATGCCCACACACGTGCAGCCATGCCCACACACGTGCAGCCATGCCCACACACGTGCAGCCATGCCCACACACGTGCAGCCATGCCCACACACGTGCAGCCATTCCCACACACGTGCAGCCATTCCCACACACGTGCAGCCATTCCCACACACGTGCAGCCATTCCCACACACGTGCAGCCATTCCCACACACGTGCAGCCATGCCCACACACGTGCAGCCATTCCCACACACGTGCAGCCATTCCCACACACGTGCAGCCATTCCCACACACGTGCAGCCATGCCCACACACGTGCAGCCATTCCACACACGTGCAGCCATGCCCACACACGTGCAGCCATCCACACACGTGCATCCCTGCCCACACGTGCAGCCATGCCCACACACGTGCAGCCATGCCCACACACGTGCAGCCATGCCCACACGTGCAGCCATGCCCACACGTGCAGCCATGCCCACACGTGCAGCCATGCCCACACACGTGCAGCCATGCCCACACACGTGCAGCCATGCCCACACACGTGCAGCCATGCCCACACACGTGCAGCCATGCCCACACACGTGCAGCCATGCCCACACACTTGCAGCCATTCCCACACACGTGCAGCCATGCCCACACACGTGCAGCCATGCCCACACTGCAGCCATGCCCACACGTGCAGCCATGCCCACACACGTGCAGCCATGCCCACACACGTGCAGCCATGCCCACACACGTGCAGCCATGCCCACACACGTGCAGCCATGCCCACACACGTGCAGCCATGCCCACACACGTGCAGCCATGCCCACACACGTGCAGCCATGCCCACACACGTGCAGCCATGCCCACACACGTGCAGCCATGCCCACACACGTGCGGGTTTACAGTCCAGCTATCTTATCACAATCAATTATCAGATAATTTTCGACAGTTGCGAGAAACTTATATATTCTTATAAATGAGCCGAATTCCTAGAAATCATAATGCCGCTGTCACCTGGAAACTAATGAGTTTTGATCAGAGGAAGGATACATTAGTCCCAGTTCCTTGGATCAAGAGCCCTTCATGCGCATCAGGGCACACTAACCCCCTCCATCCTGAAGAGTAAGGAGGCACAATACCGTGACTGGAACAACACACAAATAACCTGCAGAGGAGAATGAAACTTTTGACGACGTTTCGGTCTGACTTGACCATTAATTAATCACAGGTGTGGCTAATTAATGGTCCAAGTAGGACCGAAACGTCGTCATAAGTTTCATTCTCCTATGCAGGTTATTTGTGTATTATGCCCTTCTATCCTTCAAGGGAAGACATGCAAAAGGATTTACGAAAAATACATCATTTCGAAGATACATTCTAAGAACATACACAGTGAGGCGCACGTCTCAACTATAAAAAATAATAAAAAATTAATAGTAATTCACAAAACGTATTCATCCTGTCCATTATTATTGATAAATGATGGAAGATGTGATATCCAGTCGACAATTACACGGTGAATGGTATTAGCAGTGATGGTGTTATATGCGTCCTACCCTATAGTTCCAGTGTATTCCACGGTATTCATGTATCCGTGTAGATACATGAATACCGTATTTGACGTATTTGAAAGAATTCACAACCATCCCACAAGTCGATAACCGTGACTGGAATAATTTACAGTTAACTCACAAGTTACACAATACCGTAACTAAACCATATTACATCTAACACAAGTATTGGAGATCAAACTGGACCGTTTGGTCGGTTCTGGACCAATATATTGGCTAGGTTCATCTGCAGTTTGAGCGTTTTGTTAGGTAAGACTCACTTGAAGGTATCAGGTCTGACGACCATGTAGGTGTCCTGGGAAACAGTCATCTGCGGCCGAGGCCAGACCTGACCCACGGTGGGGGTCACAATGGGGAAGCCGCCCCACACCACACCCACCATGCCCAGTATAACAAACGCCGATGCTGTGGACGAAAACAAAAATAAGGGATGCACTTCCAGAAGACATCTACAAATTATCAAGAAGATATATATATATATATATAACTAGCTGTACCCGGCCACGCGTTGCTGTGGCTCACGTACGGCCACGTACATACTACCACGTACGGTGGCATCCCTGCCACCGTACGTTTTCTAATAAACATGATTTTTTGTTGTTCCATTGTCTGTGCAGATATAGAGATTGTCTGGTTTGCCGACTCTAGAACACACACCGTCTCTGTAGTAAAATATTTAGTATAGCGTGTGTTGCATAGCGCTGTTTTTCAAAAAAAGCAAGTATGTATATAAAACACGCGCGTATTCGAATGCAACGTTGTGTCAAAATATCAAATCAATCAGTGAAGAACTTTCGGAGATTTACGATTTTGAACAAACTAACATTTACATTTTTATTTATATAGATAGATATACATGTTTAACACTTAAAAGAAGCCCAAGTATTTTTTTTTCAAACCACTCTGGCAGCAGAGTGACTATTAATGTTGGTAGTATTACCGACAATATGTTAGGTAAAAGGACACAAGTGCAAATAATGTGACCTTTTATTGTGGCAACGTTTCGCTCTCCAGGAGCTTTATCAAGCCAGGTCATCTATCTCCCTCCCCAGAGAAACTTACAACATGGTACTCAAACTCTATATTTTCACAATAACAACCCCCCTTCCTGACACAGTCTGACACTCTAGGTACTGGCTAACAACCCCCCCCCCCGACACTGTCTGACACTCTAGGTACTGGCTAACAACCCCCGACACTGTCTGACACTCTAGGTACTGGCTAACAACCCCCCGACACTCTAGGTACTGGCTAACAACCCCCGACACTATTTACTGGCTAACAACCCCGACACTCTAGGTACTGGCTAACAACCCCCCGACACTCTAGGTACTGGCTAACAACCCCACCCCCGACACAGTCTGACACTCTGGGTACTGGCTAACAACCCCCGACACTGTCTGACACTCTAGGTACTGGCTAACAACCCCCCGACACACTAGGTACTGGCTAACAACCCCCCGATACTCTAGGTACTGGCTAACAACCCCCCGAAACTCTAGGTACTGGCTAACAAAACCCCCGAAACTCTAGGTACTGGCTTACTAAACATGTGAAATATTTTTATCAATCGCTCTCCAGCATGATGCAGTCCTATCTTGATAAATTATGTTTAACACTCTAAAAAGGGCCCAGTAATTTTACAAACTAGAGTAGTGGACTTTATCTCACTATGACTACTCCTGCTATGGCTACCTCTGGGGCTCTAGCTCCGGGTCCCAGAAAGGGTACATCCCACTATGGCTACCTCCATATCCTCGGATCAATTTTTTTCTGACATATTTCGACAAATGAAATCTTGGTTATGTTGTCTTTAGAGTTGTACGACCACTCCTGTGGTGTGCAAAAAATTGAATATATTATTCACATTAAACTCTTCCCTCGGATCAAAATTCCCCCCCATCCCCCGATTTATATTCTGTAGAATGAAATATTGGTGCTGTTGTCCTTAGAGTTGTATGACCACTCTTGTGGTTTCAACGTCATTTGTACATAAGGAATACTTATCTCGACTTTATTGCACTTGTACAAATGAGGTTGAGATCACAAAAGTGGTCACACAACTCTACGGACAATACAACCAAGAGAGACACATATAGGCGTATCAAAAGAGGGAATGGGCAGTTAAGAAATCAATATATTCAGTTAAAGAGAGATTAAAAAAAAAGGAATAAGAAAAGCAAAAAGGGATTATGAGGCTAAAGTCGCAAGGGATTCGAAGACTATCTCAAAAAGGTTCTTTCAGGTATACAGAAGTAAGATTAGGGATAAGATAGGCCCACTTAAAGAGTAACTCAGGTCAGATCACTGACAGTGATAAAGAAATGTGTAAACTTTTCAATACCTACTTCCTCTCAGTTTTTACTCAGGAAGATACTAGCGAAATTCCAGAAACAATAAATTATGTAGAACAGGACGATAATAAACTATGAACTATTGGGGTAACTAGTTACATGGTCCTCAGACAAATAGAGAAATTAAAACCTAACAAATCCCCAGGCCCTGTTGAACTGTTTGGGAGGGTTTTAAAGGAATGTAAAGAGGAACTTAGCATATATTTGGCTAATCTTTTCAATATATCACTACAAACTGGCATAGTGCCAGACAAGTGGAAATTGGCAAGACAGGTGACAGGTCCTTAGCTTTGAACTATAGACCAATAAGCCTTACCTCCATATTTGGAAAATTTATGGAATCAGTAATTGCCGAAGCAATTCGTAGCCATCTTGAAAGGCATAAAATGATTAATGAATCTCAGCACGGTTTTACTAAGGGGCGTTCCTGTATTACGAATTTACTAACTTTCTTCACTAAGGTATTTGAGATTTGAGAAGGTAGATCATGGTATTGAATATGATATTGTGTATATGGACTTCAGTAAGGCTTTCAATAGAGTTCCACATCAGAGGCTATTGAGGAAACTTAAGGCACACAGAATAGGAGGAGAAATTTTTTCCTGGGTAGAGGCATGGTTGACAAATAGGCAACAGAGAGTCTGCATAAATGGGGAGAAATCAGAATGGGGCCATGTCACAAGCGATGTTCCACAGGGGTCAGTGTTGGACACCTTGTTGTTCACAATTTACATAAACGACATAGATGACGGAATAAAGCGACATAAGCAAATTTGCTGAAGACACCAAAATAAGCCGTCCAATTCATTCTAATGAGAACAGAGCACTCCAGGATGATTTCAATAGACTGAAGCAGTAGTCGGAGAAGTAGCAGATGCAGTTTAAAATAAACAAATGCACCATGCCACATATAAACTAAATAATGTAGATCTTAATATTACGGATTGCAAAATGGATTTAGGAGTTCTGGTTAGCAGTAATCTGAAACCAAGACAACAGTGCATAAGTGTTTGCAATAAAGCTAACATAATCCTTGGCTTCATATCAAGAAGTATAAATAATAGAAGTCCTCAGTTTGTTTTTCAACTCTATATCTTTGGTTAGGCTTCATTTACATTATGCTGCACAGTTTTGGTCACCATATTACAGAATGGACATAAATGCTCTGGAAAACGTACAAAGGAGGATGACAAAGTTGATCTCATGTATCAGAAATCTTCCCTATGGGGATAGACTGAGGGCCCTAAATCTGCACTCTCTAGAAAGGCATAGATTTAGGGGGGATATGATTGAGGTGTATATATGGAAAACAGGAATTAATAAAGGGGGGGGGGGGTAAACAGAGTGCTAAAAATATCTAGCATAGACAAGACTCGCAGCAATGGCTTTAAGTTGGAAAAATTCAGATTCAGGAAGGATATAGGAAGGCAATGGTTTGGTAATAGAGTTGTGGATGAGTGGAACAAACTTCCGAGTAACATCATAGAAGTTAAGACGTTGTGTAGTTTTAATAAAAATAGGTTGGATAAATACATGAGTGGGTGTGAGTTGGACCTGACTAGCTTGTGCTACTAGGTCAGATGCCATGCTCCTCCCTTAAGTGAATGTGACTGACCTGACTAGGTTAAGGCATTGGCTTAAGCTGGTGAGAGAATTAGACCTGCCTTGCATGCGCCAGTAGGCCTGCTGCAGTGTTCCTTCTTTCTTATGTTATGTTCTAATAATTTCATTCGTCGAAATATAAGTCGGGGAAAAAATTGATCCAATATAGAGGCAGCTGTAGCGGGATGTACCCTTTTCGGGACCTGGAGTTAGAGCCCTGAGTTAGCCATAGCGGGAGTAACCATAGCAGGAATAGCCATAGTGAGATAAAGTCCACTACTAACAAGTCTGGCTATGTCAACTGTACCCCTCATATAACTTGGTAGTCAGTTAGCTAGTAAGCCAAGACAGCCTTGTTAGTTGACTCTGTTAGTTGTTATGCTCTCACGATGTTCAAGGTTTCTTTTGATGTCGACCTCTGTCTTGCCATTATTCTCTCCGATTTAAAGAAACCATGACTACGGTATCTAAATTGGTCTGCCAATGAGCTGCCAGATGTAAGTGTATCTAGTGAAAGCAGGGGTGACAAGACCACGATCAATACCAATGCGAATGCCCAATGGGTCAAGTCATGTCTAGGTGGTAATTAGGGACACCCGGAAAATAATTACTCCGCATGAGCATCTCTCATTGCTAGGTAGTGAGCTGTTCCCTGACACATTCTAAAGCATTGTTGGGGCTATAATCTCCACTATGGTGCTGACCACAGTGGAGATTATAGCCTTTTAGTGGTTAGGGGAAACCAGGTCTGGTCAAAGAAACTGTTAGAGAATCTCAAAGCATAGCTACATTGGATAAAGATTCAAATGCAGTTTAATTCAATCCTTTAATGACAATGTTCCCCGTATAGTAGGCTTTATCAAATCAGGTCTGTTTGCGCCTTGATATAAGCCCACTGTGTGGATGAAATGTTGCCATTTGTGTCTTTATCCATTGTATCGGTATTTTATAGTATTTCTCTGCATAGCTACTCTCATGAAGCCGGGTAGTAAATTCCAACCTTGGGATTTACGACCCGGATTCAAGTGAGAGATTCGCTGCTACTAGTTCACTGGAGTCTGGACGTCACAAAGGAGTAAGACTGAGTGTTGTTGTAAATATCGACTACAGTAGACTGTCTATGGTTTGGGCTGTTACAAGAGGGTGTCCATATCAGGAAATTTATTACCCTAAATAGACTAGGGCATTTTGAGAAGGTACAAAGTGTCGTGTGCATCTAGATTGCCTATTTCTTGTTCTGTCCACCTCAGATCACTCAGTTTCTCCTCAAGAATGACGTCAATGGCAATAGTTCCTAGACTGGCTACAAGCAGAATGCTGTTAGTGAGGAGGAAGAGGGTGAAAGGGAAGCAACAGTCGAAGTGCTGGGTTATACAGAGCTTGCGGCACAGACTGCTTGCTAGTTGGCCCAGATGATTTCTCATTTAAAAGAATTAAGAACGAGTCCAGTGCCTGTCCCTGTGTTCTTACCTGATAGTTGATATTATAGTATATGCTATACCATATCCTTCACCCCTCTGGAGGAGTGGCGAGGATGTGGCAGTTTGGAGAGCCATATGAACTTCTGGCAAGAGAACGCGAATTTTACATGCACGCACACAGACACACACACACAGACACACACACACACACACACACACACACACACACACACACACATATACACACACACACACACACACACACACACACACACACACACACAGATAGAGACAGGATGTTTCAGAGAGGGGACACAGAAACAAGGGGTCACAATTGGAAGTTGAAGACTCAGATGAATCAAAGGGATGTTAGGAAGTATTTCTTCAGCCATAGAGTAGTCAGGAAGTGGAATAGTCTAGCAAGTGATGTAGTGGAGGCAGGAACTATATATAGCTTTAAGACGAGGTATGATAAAGCTCATAGAGCAGGGAGAGAGAGGACCCAGTAGCGATCAGTGAAGAGGCGGGGCCAGGAGCCGAGTCTCGACCCCTGCAACCACAATTAGGTGAGTACACACACACAGGCACTAGGTGAGTACAGGCACGCATAGACACACAGGGTCAGCAGCTGTGAATCAACCCCTACAACCACATATATAGGCAAATAAACAAAAGGAGGTATCTATCGACAAGAGCCTTTGATAACCGATAACTAACATTGACAGAAATTCAAAACTTAAATTTTAAATCATACAGTGCCTGAAGTTTATCTGGAGGAAAGGAAGGGTAGCTTTAGTTCCTTGGATGAAGAGCCCTTAACTAGCAGCGAGGCACCCTCCTTCAAGGTCCAGCACTGGTAAGCGAGCGGATGTTGCTGGCTTAGTTGGCCAAAGAATCATGGGTTACCCCACCTTAGTGTATGTTAGACTGGGTCTTGCAGCACTTCCCCCCTTTCCCACATCCGGCGCAACTTACACAAAGATGAGTGTCATACACCATCCTGAGGTAGAGAATTGTTGTTCACAATTTACATAAACAACATAGATGAGGGAATAAATAGAGATATAAGCAAATTTGCTGATAACACCAAAATAGGTCGTCCAATTCATTCTAATGAGGACATTAGAGCACTCCATTATAATTTGAATAGATTGATGCAGTATACCTGGAGAGAGTTCCAGGGGTCAACGCCCCTGCCGCCCGGTCTGTGACTTGGCCGCAGGGCAGATGAAGTTTAATATAGACAAATGCAAAGTTCTAAATGTTGGACAAGAAAATAACCATCCCACATATAAACTAAATAATGTAGATCTTATAGCTAACAGAATCCTTGGCTTCATATCAAGAAGTATAAAAAACAGAAGTCCTCAGGTTGTTCTTCAACTCTATATATCTTTGGTTAGGCCTCATTTAGATTATGCTGCACAGTTCTGGTCACCGTATTACAGAATGGATATAAATGCACTGGAAAACGTACAAAGGAGGATGACAAAGTTGATCCCATGTATCAGAAATCTTCCCTATGAGGATAGACTGAGGGCCCTGAATCTGCACTCTCTAAGAAAGCGTAGAATTATTGGGGATATGATTGAGGTGTATAAATGGAAAACAGGAACAAATAAAGAGGATGTGTTGCATGCAAAGAGTATGTCACCTTATTCAGAGCATGTTAACACACCCATATAGACTGCCTCACCAACCAGCGAACCATGTTGCTAAGGGTTTGGTGATCGGGGCCCCATTATCAGATCAGCACCTAGGTTCAGCCAATCATAATGTGGATCTGGCAATGGTAACAGTGACGTGGATTCCACTCACATGTTTACCATTGTCATTCCCACTCTGTGCTGGTTGCTGCACGGTTGTCTATTGTCTCTTGGCTGCTCTTTTGCCTTGATTACCGTGGCGTGCACTAATACCACTCTATTGTATATACTGTACATACTTGTATAAAGCTATATATACTTGGTGAAGGAAAATACAATTCAAAGTTTTCTACTGTGTGTGTTTACTTTGCTCCAAGCTCTCTTTTACACTCAGGAGAACAGGCCTTGAGAACCTGAGGTTGTAATAGGATGTAAATAGCGTGCAAAAAATATTTAGCCTAGACAGGACTCGCAGCAATGGCTTAAGTTGGAAAAACATCAGATTCAGGAAGGATATAGGAAAACATTGGTTTGGTAATAGAGTTGTGGATGAGTGGAACAAACTCCAGAGTACCGTCATAGAAGCTAAGACGTTGTGTAATTTTAAAAATAGGTTAGATAAATACATAAGTGGGTGTGAGTTGGACCTGACTAGCTTGTGCTACTAGGTCAGATGCCGTGCTCCTTTTTTAAGTGAATGTGACCTGACCTGACTAGGTTAGGGTATTGGCTTAAGCCGGTAGGAGAATTGGATCTGCCTCGCATGGGCCAGTAGGCCTGCTGCAGTGTTCCTTCTTTCTTATGTTCTTATGAATTACCCAGTGGCAACCCATCAAGGTATGAATGTCTGCCTTGAAACTGGTGAGACTCCTGATCACAGGAATTGAACTGTCCTGTTCCTCTTATCGATTCTGACTGCCTATTTTCCCAGGCACTGTATAATTTTTGTGTGTTTAGCCTTTCTCGTAAAAATAATTTTCTGTTAGATGGAAGACCTTGTTGGTACTCTCAGATATTTTACGTAGAATTTTGACAGACAAAATTACAAATGGGTTTCGCTCAAAGAAGAGCTTTCCCATGTCGAGCTATCTTTGAGTATCTTTGTTTTAACATTAAAAGTGCCCATGACAGCTATTCTCGGATCAAGTGACATTCCTGTTAGAACCTTGTAGGTGTCCAAGACAGTTGTCCTTGTATCAGGCGACCTTCCATCTGTCTTAAGCGACAAGTGTTGTTAGAGGGGTAGAACACCCACGACCTGCCAAACACTATGCAACTACATAAACGCGAGTACAGAGCAACTTCTCGAGGCCATAGTGCACGTCCATGGCAGCACTATGAAGCAGAAGTCTGCTACAGAGCATTCATGGGGTGGGAAGCGTAAAACTCTTAGGGTTTATACATTGAACATGAAAGGAGTGAGAGAGGGCAAAGCATGGAGGGGAAAGGACAAGGGATCAAAATGCCTTCTGTCAGCGTAGGAAATTTTTCACTGTACACTAATAAACAGGATCAAGTTGAAGGCTGGGTGGGAGGTACCTTGCCAGGCTGGGTGGGAGGTACCTTGCCAGGCTGGGTGGGAGGTACCTTGCCAGGCTGGGTGGGAGGCACCTTGCCAGGCTGGGTGGGGGCACCTTGCCAGGCTGGGTGGGAGGCACCTTGCCAGGCTGGGTGGGAGGTACCTTGCCAGGCTGGGTGGGAGGCACCTTGCCAGCCTGGGTGGGTGGTACCTTGCCAGGCTGGGTGGGAGGCACCTTGCCAGGCTGGGTGGGAGGTACCTTGCCAGGCTGGGTGGGAGGCACCTTGCCAGCCTGGGTGGGTGGTACCTTGCCAGGCTGGGTGGGAGGCACCTTGTCAGGCTGGGTGGGAGGTACCTTGCCAGGCTGGGTGGGAGGCACCTTGCCAGGCTGGGTGGGAGGCACCTTGCCAGCCTGGGTGGGTGGTACCTTTCTAGGCTGGGTGGGTGGCACCTTGCCAGGCTGGGTGGGAGGCACCTTGCCAGGCTGGGAGGGTGGTACCTTGCCAGGCTGGGAGGGTGGTACCTTGCCAGGCTGGGAGGGTAGTACCTATCCAGGCTAGGTGGGTGGTACCTTGCCAGGCTGGGTGGAAGGCACCTTGCCAGGCTGGGTGGGTGGTACCTTGCCAGGCTGTGTGTGTGGTACCTTGCCAGGCTGGGTGTGTGGTACCTTGCCAGGCTGGGTGGGAGGCACCTTGCCAGGCTGGGTGGGTGGTACCTTTCTAGGCTGGGTGGGTGGTACCTTTCTAGGCTGGGTGGGTGGCCTTGCCAGGCTGGGTGGGAGGCACCTTGCCAGGCTGGGAGGGTGGTACCTTGCCAGGCTGGGAGGGTGGTACCTTGCAAGGCTGGGAGGGTGGTACCTAGCCAAGCTGGGTGGGTGTTACCTTGCCAGGTTGGGTGGGAGGCACCTTGCCAGGCTGGGTGGGTGGTACCTTTCTAGGCTGGGTGGGAGGCACCTTGCCAGGCTGGGTGGGTGGTACCTTGCCAGGCTGGGTGGGAGGCACCTTGCCAGGCTGGGTGGGAGGCACCTTGCCAGCCTGGGTGGGTGGTACCTTGCCAGGCTGGGTGGGAGGCACCTTGCTAGGCTGGGTGGGAGGCACCTTGCCAGGCTGGGTGGGTGGTACCTTTCTAGGCTGGGTGGGAGGCACCTTGCCAGGCTGGGTGGGTGGTACCTTGCCAGGCTGGGAGGGTGGTACCTTGCAAGGCTGGGAGGGTGGTACCTAGCCAAGCTGGGTGGGTGTTACCTTGCCAGGTTGGGTGGGAGGCACCTTGCCAGGCTGGGTGGGTGGTACCTTTCTAGGCTGGGTGGGTGGCACCTTGCCAGGCTGGGTGGGAGGCACCTTGCCAGGCTGGGAGGGTGGTACCTTGCCAGGCTGGGAGGGTGGTACCTTGCCAGGCTGGGAGGGTAGTACCTAGCCAGGCTAGGTGGGTGGTACCTTGCCAGGCTGGGTGGAAGGCACCTTGCCAGGCTGGGTGGGTGGTACCTTGCCAGGCTGTGTGTGTGGTACCTTGCCAGGCTGGGTGTGTGGTACCTTGCCAGGCTGGGTGTGTGGTACCTTGCCAGGCTGGGTGTGTGGTACCTTGCCAGGCTGGGAGGGTGGTACCTTGCCAGACTGGGAGGGTAGTACCTAGCCAGGCTAGGTGGGTGGTACCTTGCCAGGCTGGGTGGAAGGCACCTTGCCAGGCTGGGTGGGTGGTACCTTGCCAGGCTGAGTGTGTGGTACCTTGCCAGGCTGGGTGGGTGGTACCTTGCCAGGCTGGGTGGGTGGTACCTTGCCAGGCTGGGTGGGTGGTACCTTGCCAGGCTGGGTGGGTGGTACCTTGCCAGGCTGGGTGTGTGGTACCTTGCCAGGCTGGGTGGGTGGTACCTTGCCAGGCTGGGTGGGTGGTACCTTGCCAGGCTGGGTGTGTGGTACCTTGCCAGGCTGGGTGGGTGGTACCTTGCCAGGCTGGGTGGGTGGTACCTTGCCAGGCTGGGTTGGTGAGTGTGAGTTCACTGTACCGGCCGTGGATACTGGTTGAACCTCTCCAAGTGTTTACTCTGGAGGTACACTGTACCATCCGTGGAGGCTGAGAGAGAGGGGAAAGAAGAGATATAGACGCAGAGACACAGAGATATAGAGATAGAAACCGCAATCGTTTAAAAATGAGAAAATAATAAACAATATTAAGAGGGGATACTACCAAACAACACTCGTTGGTTTGTACTTAGTTTAGGTTGAGAGATGAAAGCGTCACCCAACGTAATTAAACATGGAAGAACACTTAATTCTCCAGGGAGTAGAGAATCACCAGGTGTCAACATCAGCAGCAGCTGAGACGCATCCCATGAGCAAGGTAGATAAGGCTATTCGTTGACATGCATCCCATGAGCAAGGTAGATAAGGCTATTCGTTGACAGAAAACTAAGGCATGCCTGCGAGACATACAGCAGAGAAGGTACACGAGGGCGTAGTGTATGAGAACCAGGTTTAGTGCGACTCGTGCTGGAGGCGAGCCTTATCACTTAGAACACACAATTAATGAAAGGAAGCAGCAGCTGACATGTTTCTCAGCTGCAAGAGCAGCAGGCGGGTAGGTTGAGAGAGGTAGGATATTTACGCAGTTGATGATATGGAGGAACATTATGCAGTAAACCCTGATGAATCTTGCTCATGAAACATATAAGATCGCCTGGCATTTCACTCCTTCATATTAAGGTGTTATTGTCAGTAAAACATCCAACTCGCAAGGAATTTGGAATACAATAGTTCATCAAAAAATGAACAAGAATTTTTTGCCAGACTGAAGCTTGGGTACAAATATACGTTAAAACTGACAAAAACCACTCTACATACACAATGTAAATTACATGGGCAGCGTGATTCACATGCACTATAACACTATGTGAACCACTGAGACAAAACGTCCACTTACATGTTAAATCAGCTCAAGAAATGGTTTCAAGAGAAGAACAACAATGTTAACCAGTGACCAGGAAACACTCCTGACCTGAATCCCGGCGAAAACAAACACAATGAAACCACAGCAAAAACAATTTCCCAAAACATATCAATGCCAGGTTTGACCGAGGAGATAAAAAAATATAATGTGGATTCAAGAAGTGAACTTAACGTACTTCAAAAAAACAACTTTCCGTTTCTATACCTAACAACCTGAGATTGCTAAGTCACAGCAAAACAAAGAATTAAATGATAATTTTTTTTCTTGCTATTTATCGTACGTTATCAAATTTTTTTTTGCAATTTGACAATGAACAAAAATGATTTGTGGAGTTTGTACACAAGACAAACTGTAAACAATGTCCTCACTAACATAGCAACGTGTTTATCTTCTCAGTGATAGATTATTAGAGTACTATATTCCTGAGGAAAAGCTAAACC
This sequence comes from Cherax destructor, assembly GCA_009830355.1. Classification (NCBI taxonomy): domain Eukaryota; kingdom Metazoa; phylum Arthropoda; class Malacostraca; order Decapoda; family Parastacidae; genus Cherax; species Cherax destructor. Next base: position 65,389 of record WNWK01005236.1, on the reverse strand, counting down.
CTTAGGGATTTCAAGTCTGATTAAAGGAAGGAGATGGAGGCTCAGATCCCTTTCGTCAAGAGCCCAGAATTCGATATTACATGTTTACCCAGTTATGTTATCTATGAATGGGACTGAACCCCTTGTTAACCAGATGCCACTTCAGTACTAGTACCCTTGTACCATGATGGTACACTCCTACACTAGTACCGATGTACCATGGTGATACACTATTACACCAGTACCCCTGTACCATAGTACACTCCTACACTAGTACCTCTGTACCATGATGGTACACTAGAACCCCTGTACCATGATGGTACACTAGTACCCCTGTACCATGATGGTACACAAGTACCCCTGTACCATGATGGTACACTCCTACACTAGTACCCCTGTACCATGATGGAACACTAGTACCCTTGTACCATGATGGTACACTCCTACACTAGTACCCCTGTACCATGATGGTACACTAGTACCCCTGTACCATGATGGTACACTAGAACCCCTGTACCATGATGGTACACTCCTACACTAGTACCTCTGTACCATGATGGTACACTAGTACCCCTGTACCATAATGGTTCACTCCTACACTAGTACCCCTGTACCATGATGGTACATTCCTACACTAGTACCCCTGTACCATGAAGGTACATTCCTACATTAGTACCTCTGTACCATGATGGTACAGTCCTTCACTAGTACCCCTGTACCATGATGGTACACTCCTACACAAGTACCTCTGTACCATGATGGTACACTAGTACCCCTGTACCATAATGGTTCACTCCTACACTAGTACCCCTGTACCATGATGGTACATTCCTACACTAGTACCCCTGTACCATGATGGTACAGTCCTACACTAGTAACTCTATACCATGATGGTACACTCCTACACTAGTACCCCTGTACCCTGATGGTACATTCCTACATTAGTACCCCTGTACCATGATGGTACAGTCCTTTATTAGTACCCCTGTACCATGATGGTACACTCCTACACTAGTACCCCTGTACCATGATGGTACACTCCTACACTAGTACCCCTGTACCATGATGATACACTATTACACCAGTACCCCTGTACCATGATGGTACACTCCTACACTAGAACCCCTGTACAATGGTGATACACTATTACACCAGTACCCCTGTACCATAATGGTACACTCCTACACTAGTACCCCTGTACCATGGTGATACACTATTACACCAGTACCCCTGTACCATGATGGTACACTCCTACACTAGTACCCCTGTACCATGGTGATACACTATTACACCAGTACCCCTGTATCATGATGGTACACTCATACACTAGTACACTTGTACCATGGTGATACACTATTACACCAGTACCCCTGTACCATGATGGTACACTCCTACACTAGTACCCCTGTACCATGGTGATACACTATTACACCAGTACCCCTGTACCATGATGGTACACTCCTACACTACTACCCCTGTACCATGGTGATACACTATTACACCAGTACCCTGTACCATGATGGTACACTCCTACACTAGTACCCTGTACCATGGTGATACACTATTACACTAGTACCCCTGCACCATGATAGTACACTCCTACATCAACACCCTCTTCCAAATGGTGACCCGTACCGTTCCTGCCAAACTGTGAGGGAAAAGTTCAATAGATAATAATAATAATAATAATAATAATAATATTATTATAATCAAATAGAAGCGCTAAACCACAGGGGTTATACAGCAATAATAATAATAATAATAATAATAATAATAATAATAATAATAATAATAATAATAATAATATCTTTATTTACTACAAGTACATGTACATGGTATACAGGCCTAGCTGACATCAGTGACATACTACTATATAGAAAGTCCCTTGTTATGCTGAGCATTTCGGGCAGATTAGGTCAGTGTCCCAGGATGCGACTCACACCAGTCGACTAACACCCAGGTACCCATTTTACTGATGGGGAACATAGAAAACAGGTGTAAAGAAACACGCCCAATGTTTCTGCCCTGGCTGGAAATCGAACCCAGGCCCTCGCCGTGTGAAGCGAAGCTTTAGCCACCAGACCACCAGAGCCAGTAGTGAAAGTATGAATGTATGGTGTAGTTTGTTGGGCAGTCTGCTTGTTCAGGTAGAGTGGATGTCTAGGTCCGCTTATTACACCAGTACCCTGTACCATGATGGTATACTCCTACACCAGTACCCCTGTACCATGATGGTATACTCCTACACCAGTACCCCTGTACCATGATGGTAACTCGTATACAAGTACCTCTGTACCATGATAGTACACTCCTACACTAGTACCATTGTACCATGATGACACTACTGCACCAGTACCCCGTACCATGTTGGTACACTCCTACACCAGTACCTACCATGATGGTACACTCCTATACCAGTAACCCTGTACCATGATGGTACACTCCTACACTAGTACCCTGTACCATGATGATATACTCCTACACCAGTACCTACCATGATGGTACACTCCTACACCAGTAACCATGTACCATGATGGTACACTCCTACACTAGTACCCCTGTACCATGATGGTACACACCTATTCTAGAACCCTGTACTACTTTGGTACATTCCTACAGCGGTACATCTGTAGCTCAATATACCAGAACACCTGTACATCAATATACCAAAATATCTGCACACCAATATACCAGCACACCAATATACCAGCACACCAATATACCAGTACACCTGCACACCAATATACCAGTACACCTGCACACCAATATACCAGTACACCTGCACATCAATTTACTAGTTCACCTGCACACTAATATACCAGTACACCTGCACACCAATATACCAGTACATCTGCACACCAATATACCAGTACACCTGCACACCAATATGTCGTGTCAGTATCATATGTACACTTGTGTAGTGTACCAGCATTCATCCTAGTTATATAGCTGGTCCTTTGCGTGTGACGTCACGATACCTGCTGACGTCAGAGGCTCAGCGCATGTGCATAGCCACGCATAGGCGTACCCTCTCACTAGTGGCAGACCTACAAACTGGACAGACGTGGCTGGGCTCTCTCCTTCACAGACCGTAAATATACCGTAACCATCTTACAAGGAGTGTCTCTGCAACCTATATACTCTCTCAAGACCCACACAACAAGTGGTGTGCAGCGGTGTGCCGTATTTTTATCGATTACGCTGTTATGAGAGATAGACGACGACAAGCAAGCAAACAGCCTCCAGACCGACCACGTTACCAGCTACCTACATCCAAGAAGTCTACAATATCTACAGTATCTCCTGGTCAGCTAAGTGTTAATTTGTTAAAACCTACGAGGGGTTGACCCGGGTTTTGCAAATTCTGAATGAGTAAGCCAGTTTGTGAGGGGAGAGTACCATATCCAGCCAGTAAGCCACCACCAGTTACGTCAGCCTAGGCTTAAGCCAGCTTCTACCTTGCTGTGCTAATTTGTTACAAGATTCCAAGCCAGCCAATGTGTGAAAATATTCTACTAAGCCAGCAAGCCACTCTGCTGTCTGAGAAGTAAGCCACGTGAGTCACGCATTTATACCGCCCTTGTACTCCAGTGTATTGCTGTTCTGAGTGACAATACCATCCCTGTGGTATCCTGGGTTATTCAAGCCACCCTGGGTTAAGTTCATATATACGGCGTAAGCCACAGGCACACGCGGAAAGCGGTGTAGGCCTACTCCACCCAACCACCCCCCACCACCTACGCTAGGGCAGGCGCCATTAACCACGTGTCTCCACCCACACAAAGCATTAAGTGTGGATTATTTCACCCTTAACTGGGTCCTGCAAGCAGTTTATTGGCTACGAACCGGGTCGAGCGTCCTGAGTGTGTTTCTTCTGAACTGTTGTGCCAACTTTAGTTCATCGGTTTATGCACATTACTCCTAGATATCTGCGCGAGTGGACCACCATCCTCCACCACCATCCTCCACCACCACGCTGCAGTCAACAATTTCCACCCTAGAGACATTTACTGTGTTGTTGTTTTATTTTTCAGATAATCTAGAGACAATTTCGTGTGTTGAGACAATTTTTGCCAGTTAAAGAAAATTTTGAGTTATCCTGGGAAGTGTTCTGTGTTAAATTAATTACTTACATTAATTTTTGATTTCACTAGTATTGTCTCTTGTTAATTATTGCATTATAATTTCTGTGAATTTCGTTGTGTTACCAAGTTTGCAGTAAGTACAGTTTTGTTAAAGTAATCTACTGTTCCAATATTCCACCAAGTAGTAATTTTAAAAGATTTTAATTTTCCCCAGCATTGTCCACGTGTTGTTGAATTTTCTTTCTCTTGTTAATTGTTGTGTTCCATCAAGTGTACTATCCCACAGTTGTTTTTATTCATTTACCCATGTTTGTTAATTTTTTAATTGTGTATTTAATTAATTTTGCTTGCCCCAGTAACTACATATTGTTTTCTCCTCCAAGCAATTTTTAACATTTTACCAGTAATATTCCCTGCTAATTCTTATGTGTTGCAGTCAGTGTTACTTTTTCCCTTGCACCTGCTATTGTTTTGTGTACTTGTTTATTTTTTATACAGTGCTAATGTGTTTCAACTTTGCAGACTAGTGCTATAATTTTTATTGAAGATCTCTATTTCTTCTGATAAGTTACTAATCTCAAGGACAACGAAATTGACTTTTTGTGAATTTGTAAGTCCAAAAGTTAATTACCTTTGATGAGTTGTACTCCAGTTCCTGTAAGTGTTGCCTTATTTTCTTGTTAAATATCTTGTTCATGATTTTTTTTACATAGTTCATGTTAAAGTGTTGTTTGAACAATTTCACTCTTAAGTTTGATTAAAGTCAGTGTTATTAGTGAATTGTTTCAGTAACTGTTTCATTGAGTTACCTTGCTTTGCTTGCAATTGAGAGTAAGTGTGTTCAAACTAATTCATTCGTAATATCTTATTTCTTGTGTTGCAAAATTTTTCCCCAGTGCAATTATTGACTATTGATAAGTCCTGAAATTGATTTTGAGTAAATTAAATTCCCCAGTATTCAATTTTTGTTTCATCAATTTTGTTGTGTTTATTTGCTCAAGTAATGTCATTTCCTAAGAGTAATAAGTAATATTCCAGTGAACTTTCTAAGTGATTCAAGCAGTAAAGTTACTTGCATTTTTGCCAGTGAATAATTCTATTGAATTGTTTTATCAGATTGTTGCTCTTGCCATAACCATTATTGAATTCTTTTAATTAGTTCTGCATTTCATTCTTTTAATGTGTTGCAATTTTTGTTGATATTTAAAGAAAAGAAAACTCATTTTGCTTTTATTTCAAGTAAAGCTAGATTGTTTCATTTTAGTGTGTTGAATTTTCTTGCCAAGTCAATTTCCAGTGAGTTATCTTTTCTTTAGTGTTATTGTGCAGTTATTCATAGTTACTTGTGCAGAATAGTTAACAATTCCTTCCAGTTAAGCAATATTGTGCCATATAGTTGTGTCAATTTTGCTTCATTTCAATTCTCGTTTAATTGCTCAGTCATGTCTCAAGTAAATTCAAGTGATAACTGTGTGTTTTCTGCCAGTCAAGGCATTGAAGTTCTAGTAACCATGTGCGATAATACTGTGTGTATTGCCATTCAGAGCCATAATGATAATGAGTCAGTAAACAGCCCTCATAGTCCCTTAATGATTGAAAGACAGTCACTAGTCTTTGAGCAATGTGTTTGTTCTTCGAGCTTGTATCAGAGATTTGCCAGAGTGATGCAGAATGTAAAGTTCAGATTAGTTCTTGTAGATATGTGTTTTACTTGTTAACGTAGCCGAGCGGTAAAGGCACTAGTAATAGTACTGTCACTCCTGTCTGGAACTCAGTCCCTGCAATATCTTGCATGCAAGATAGCGTTCAGATGCCTAGGGTGCCGGAGGTATCCCGGACCGCCTTGAGTACTGAGTCTATCCTTGCAATGTTGCTAGTTCAAGTAGTAGTTCCTCTCCAGGGGACGCTTTGTTGAAGAAAGACTATTTGAATGAGTTATAGCATCTCTCGCTGATGCAAAAGCAATTGCAGAAAGCCGTTTCTGTTGCTAGTGTATTCACTAGAGTGCCAGTTGTTGTCCCTCGTGTTCCAGATAATGTTCCTTCCAGTTGACAGTAAGCCTTTTGCAGAGTAAAGTGTCGTGTGTCGAGTAATTCTTACCTGCAGTAAGAGATAGTGAGAGCCATTCTCCTTTGCTCATACTTTGTGTCATTGAGCTAACTATTTCAACCGGGGAGAGATCCATCCACTCCACCGAGCCTGTTCATTCCTTCAGTAGGAAAGTGATTATAAGTTGATCAAAACCGAGTTTGTTCATTCCTTCAGTAGGAAAGTGATCATAAGTTGTGAGCTAAAGATAGAAAATTAGAAAATCCAGACTAGAACTAACGTTATCGACTGTGTGTTTTGTTATCAGATTTCTAGTATCTAGCAAGATGTTTGTGTGTTCAAGTTCTCTCTGAGTTCTGAGTTTTAACAGTATAACCCGTGTTAGCCGAGTTTATCTTTCCTGTTAAAACTTCTTCCCTGTAAATATTTATTCTTCCTCAGAACCCGCTGAGTGCATGAATACAGATTGATCGATCAAATTTGCAATTGTAATTGTAATATATATAATCCATTATATCTAGATCCTTTTATAATTCTCTTAAGTACCATTAACTCAAGAAGTGTGAGAGTAAGATTAATCTTGATTAGTTCCAAGTTATAATGTGTTTGCTATTGTATAGATTCACCCAGTACCACCTGTCTGTTCAGCCTATAGAGTTGTATAGTATGCCGAGACGTCATACGATAACATGGCCGAGCTGTCGTGTCAGTATCATATGTACACTTGTGTAGTGTACCAGCATTCATCCTAGTTATATAGCTGGTCCCTTTGCGTGTGACGTCACGATACCTGCTGACGTCAGAGGCTCAGCGCATGTGCATAGCCACGCATAGGCGTACCCTCTCACTAGTGGCAGACCTACAAACTGGACAGACGTGGCTGGGCTCTCTCCTTCACAGACCGTAAATATACCGTAACCATCTTACAAGGAGTGTCTCTGCAACCTATATATCTCTCTCAAGACCCACACGACAAATATACCAGTACACCTGCACACCAATATACCAGTACACCTGCACACCAATATACCAGTACACCTGCACACCAGTATACCAGTACACCTGCACACCAATATACCAGTACACCTGCACACCAATATACCAGTACACCTGCACACCAATATACAGTACTCACCAATACCAGTACCTGCACACCAATATACCAGTACACCTGCACACAAATATACCAGTACACCTGCACACAAATATACCAGTACACCTGCACACCAATATACCAGTAAACCTGTTCACCAATATACCAGTACACCTGTTCACCAATATACCAGTACATCTGCACACCAATATACCAGTACATCTGCACACCAATATACCAGTACACCTGCACACCAACATGTCAGTAGTAGTTCAGTAGTAGTATTTGTATCTTACCAACCGTTAGTGAATCACAGTCTTGAATGCCGTGAGCTCTCTCGCTCAAAGGCCTCAGTTCAAGACAGGATAGCAGAGTGTAGAGAGGTCAGGCAGAAGGTTCTGAGTGTTCTCCCATTTTTATCACTAATATATAGTTACCAACCAAGATACGTTTGTGTTATTACCAAATCCATCATCAAGAACCCACGCGACAAATTGGTGGCAGCGGTGGAATACGAACCCACGTCTCCAAGGAGATTGGTGCCTATTGAGAAATCTTCAAGTATCATTTGTATATACCAATTTAGATCTTCCTCAACCACAAATTGAGTTACCCATTGCAACAAAGTTTGATCTTCCCAGAGATGATAACCATTCTGCATATGTCAATCTCACCCTAGCAGAGTTGGGGTTAAATGTTAATAACCTGAATACATGAATAATATAGTTTAACTTGTATTTCAACTGTCTGCTACAATATCAACTTAGTATTATTCAAGAATTGTTTTTGTGTGTTCACGTTCTCTCCGAATTCTGAGATTTAACAGTAAGATTTGAGTGCACCAAGTCTGCCTTTTCTGTTAAACACTTCCTTCTTTGTAAATATATTTCCTCAGAATCCATAGATCACATGAATACAAATCGATCGATCAATCATTAATTTTTTTATCTCTTTTATTGTACTATTCCACCGTTGAGCCTATTAATTTTTATGAATTGTGATATATCTTGTAATGCATTACAATAAGATCCATTACATTGATTTCCATCCAATAATATCCTTATGTATAATTATAATGTTCAACTGTTGAGTACTTTGACATTGTATAGAATCAGCCCAGAGCCGTACGCCTGTTGCCTCTTGTTTGTATTAGCTGTATGCCGGGATGCCATACATAACATGGCCAAGCTGTAAGTAGTAGTTCAGTAGTAGTATTTGTATCTTACCAACCGTTAGTGAGTCACAGCCTTCCACGTGATCACTGTCCATTACTAGTTTCTGCTGACCTAGCAATGTCGTAGGTCACCCTTTGAATGCCGTGAGCGTCTCTCGCTCACTGGCCTCAGTTCAAGACAGGATAGCAGAGTGTAGAGAGGTCAGGCAGAAGGTTCTGAGTGTTCTCCCATTTTTATCACTAATACTATATAGTTACCAACCAAGCTACATTTGTGTTATTACCAAATCCATCATCAAGAACCCACACAACAAACATACCAGTACACCTTCACACCAATATACCAGTACACCTGCACAACAATATACCAGTACACCTGCACACCAATATACCAGTACACCTGCACAACAATATACCAGTACACCTGCACAATATACCAGTACACCTGTTCACCAATATACCAGTACACCTGCACACCAATATACCAATACATCTTCACACCAATATACCAGTACATCTGCACACCAATAAACCAGTTCACCTGCACGCCAATATACCAGTACACCTGCACGCCAATATACCAGTACACCTGCACGCCAATATACCAGTACATCTGCACACCGATATACCAGTACACCTGCACACCAATATACCAGTACACCTGCACACCAATATACCAGTACATCTTCACACCAATATACCAGTACATCTGCACACCAATAAACCAGTTCACCTGCACACCAACATACCAGTACACCTGCACGCCAATATACCAGTACACCTGCACGCCAATATACCAGTACATCTGCACACCGATATACCAGTACACCTGCACACCAATATACCAGTACACCTGCACACCAATATACCAGTACATCTGCACACCAATATACCAGTACACCTGCACACCAATATACCAGTACACCTGACCACCAAAATACCAGTACATCTGCACACCAATATACCAGTACACCTGCACACCAATATACCAGTACACCTGCACACCAATATACCAGTACATCTGCACACCAATATACTAGTACACCTGCACACCAATATACCAGTACACCTGCACACCAATATACCAGTACACCTGAACACCAAAATACCAGTACATCTGCACACCAATATACCAGTACACTTGCACACCAATATACCAGTACACCTGCACACCAATATACCATTACACCTGCACACCAATATACCAGTACACCTGCACACCAATATACCAGTACACCTGCACACCAATATACCAGTACACCTGCACACCAATATACCAGTACACCAGGCTCAACTTTGATGTGTGCAACTTTGCTTTTAAAGAGATGTAATAACCACTACTGAGTATTGCAATACTAACAAGCTGCTTTGCCTCTCTTACATTATCTACAGTCTGATACACTAAAAGCATTTTGTTGACCCTTCAGGTAACTTGACTTTAAATTCTATATAAAATATTGCTCCAGAACGTGAAAACAAGGTTACACGTAGCTTTCTTCAGGGCCCTCGTAGCACAACTTGTACTATACTTACACAGGGTGTATCTATGTTTCAATACACTAACTCCTTCAATGGGAACAATCTAATTAATTACAGAGTTAGAAAATATGACAAGACGCATCCATACGCACATATACATGCCCATCCACAAACATACATGCTCATACACATCCATACCTCACATACACACACCCATACACTCATCCATACACAGCTAGAAAGACACAAGCTTATAAACGACAACCAGCACGGTTTCAGGGAAGGAAAATCCTGTGTCACAAACCTACTGGAGTTTTATGACAAGGTAACAGAAGTAAAACACGAGAGAAAAGGGTGGACAGACTGCATTTTCTTGAACTGCAAGAGGGCGTTCGACACAGTTCCTCACAAGAGGTTAATACAAAAGCTAGAGGATCAGGCACACGTAACAGGAAAGGCACTGCAATGGTTCAGAATATCTGACTGGGAGGCAACAACGAGTCATGGTACGTGACGAGGTGTCAGAGTGGGCACCTGTGACGAGTGGGGTTCCACAGGGGTCAGTCCTAGGACCTGTGCTGTTTTTGGTATATGTGAATGACATAACGGAAGGGATAGACTCAGAAGTGTCCCTGTTTGCAGATGATGTGAATTTAATGAGAAGAATTAAATCAGTCGAGGATCAGGCAGGACTACAAAGAGACCTGGACAGGCTACAAGCCTGGTCCAGTAAATGGCTCCTTGAATTTAACCCTGCCAAATGCAAAGTCATGAAGATCGGGGAAGGGCAAAGAAGACTGCAGACAGAGTATAATCTAGGTGGCCAAAGACTGCAAACCTCACTCAAGGAAAAAGATCTTGGGGTGAGTATAATACCGAGCACATCTCCTGAGGCACACATCAATCAGATAACTGCTGCAGCATATGGGCGTCTTGCAAACCTAAGAATAGCGTTCCAATACCTCACTAACGAATCGTTCAAGACTCTGTACACCATATACGCCAGGCCCATACTGGAGTATGCAGCACCAGTTTGGAACCCACACCTGGTCAAGCACGTCAAGAAATTAGAGAAAGTGCAAAGGTGTGCAACAAGACTAGTCCCAGAGCTAAGGGGATTGTCCTACGAAGAAAGGTTAAGGGAAATCGGCCTGACGACACGAGGACGAGGACAGGAGGGTTAGGGGAGACATGATAACTACATATAAAATACTGCGAGGAATAGGTAAGGTGGACAGAAATGGGACACAGAAACAAGGGGTCACAATTGGAAGTTGAAGACTCCTATGTGTCAAAGGGATGTTAGGAAGTATTTCTTCAGTCATAGAGTTGTTAGGAAGTGGAATAGCCTAGAAAGTGACGTAGTGGAGGCAGGAACCATACATAGTTTTAAGACGAGGTTTGATAAAGCTCATGGAGCAGGGAGAGAGAGGACCTAGTAGCAGTCAGTGAAGAGGCGGGGCCAGGAGCTATGACTCAATCCCTGAAACCACAACTAGGTGAGTACACACACACACACACACAGCGAAGAGGCGGGGCCAGGAGCTGAGTATCGACCCCTGCAACCACAATTAGGTGAGTACAATTAGGTGAGTACACACACACACAGGGGGTGGAGGAGTGGCAATGTTGATCAAAAACCGATGGGATTTTGATGAGCTGGAGAAAGGAGACAGAGGAGAAGCAAGTGATTATATAATAGGAACGCTTCAGTCCGAAGGTCCCAAGGTGGTAATTGCAGTGATGTATAACCCACCACAGAACAGCAGGAGGCCAAGGCAAGAGTAGTATGATGAGAGTAATAGAGCAATGGTTGACACACTGGCCGAAGTTGCCAGAAGGGCTCATGCGAGCAGGGCGAAGCTACTGATCATGGGTGACTTCAACCACAAGGAAATCGATTGGGAGAACTTAGAGCCACATGGGGGCCAAGAAACGTGGAGGGCTAAGATGATGGAGGTGGTACTGGAAAATCTCATGTACCAACACGTAAGGGACACTACCAGAGAGAGAGAAGAGGATGAACCAGCGAGACTGGACCTCGTATTCACCCTGAGTAGCGCAGATATTGAGGAAATCACATATGAAAGACCCCTTGGGGCCAGTGATCATGTGGTTTTAAGCTTCGTATACATAGTAGAGCTTCAAGTGGAGGGGGAAGCGGGAAGGGCCGGACAAACGAAGCCAAACTACAAGAAAGGAGACTACGTAGGCATGAAGAACTTCCTGCATAGAGTTCAGTGGGACAGAGAGCTGGCAGGGAAGTCAGTAAATGAGATGATGGAATATGTTACAACAATATGCAAGGAAGCTGAGGAGAGGTTTGTACCCAAGGGTAACAGGAATAGTGAAAAAGCCATGATGAGCCCATGGTTTACCCAAAGGTGCAGGGAAGCCAAAACCAAGTGTGCTAGGGAATAGAAGTATAGAAGGCAAAGGACCCAGGAAAGTTATATATATATATATATATATATATATATATATATATATATATATATACGAATTAATTTGGTATGCACAAATTTTAATATGTACTATTCATGTACAAGCGATTATATACTACGAAATCCTTGTCCCGTGTACTGCAAGTACACTCCACAACTGGTGCTTCTCGACTGGTCGATTACTGATACAATGACTAGCCATAGGAGACCATCCTCTAGTAAGTCTATATTGAAAAGTAATAGTAATGAATAACTCTCCAGGCTACTAGCCCTCAAGGGAAGTCTTTGTTGCTGTTGAGGGACTCTTAATCCAGTGAATTGTCTTCTCTTTCCTTGGATCGATAAAGATTACTTTCCATTCCCCAGGCTTTGTTTGACCCCTAAATTTAATTATCTCCAGACTTACCAGATGGACGATCCAGACTTCGGATGAGTCCATTGACCCACCAGGACTTAGACATTTAGTGCTGCACATATATTACATAAAAAGGAAGACGGAGCAAATACAAATAACTGAAGACTAGACAATGGCATCTTCCCACAGGGGCAACCAGTAAGCTCCCCTGTGGGGAGGAAGAGGTCACTGTGTAGGTGAAGCAGCACTCACCTGCATACATCCTCCCTCTCTGGCCAGCACGCAGCTACTGAGCGCGCTACATACACACACACTTAAGTTAAAGCTGCTGGTTGGCAACGCTGGCAAACTCTGCCGCTAACTTAATACTAAAGGGGAAGCCCTAAACCCATAAGGGTCATACGAAGCCTAGGAGAGCGAATTGGAGACAATCAGGTTCGATCCAAAAAAAAAGTGAGTTCAGATCCAGTCTCCTGGATCAAGAGCTCCTCATTGGCATCAAATAATCTCTGTTGTTGGTCTAACCTTCGCTAACTCGTGTTATTATGTAGTGTTTGTTTTTATGTCTTGTTTACTTACGTTTTGTCGCATATTTCAACTTTTATCGATGAAGTTGTTGTTAATGTTTATTGAATTTCTCATTATTTGTTGAGCGATGATCTTGGCGATACTGAAGATAAGGTTGAAACTTGTTATCAGCTGCACTCTCGCCAGCCTCTCTATACTGGCATTATTCAAGAGGAAGCGCTAAACCCGTAAGTCATACACAACCACGGTAATAACATTTGATGCAAGGGAGGGGCAGCTCCAGTTCCTTCGATCAAGAGCTTTTCGCCAGCATCAAGGGAACCCACCGTCACCCCACAAGGCTGTGCATTACATGGACGTTCCTTTGTACATTCCTGAACGAGGTCTCAAGGTTCCTTGGTGCTAGCGAAGGGCTCTTGATCTAAGGAAATGAAACTGTGATCCCTTCCCCTGGATCAAAGTTGAATGTCTCCCATCACCAAGACGCTGTATGGCTCCTGTGGGTCATGAATGTAATAATACTGAACCAGGTTCTAACAAATTTTACATAAAGCAGAATGATTTTCCTGTCCTACATAATCGTGCAGGAGGATTTTAATGTCATGCCTCATCACGTAAGCTGGTTTTTGTAATACTCCATCAGGATGGTTTTCCTTTAACACTCCATTAAACAGGATGGTTTTCCTTTACCACTTCATTAAACAGGATGGTTTTCCTTTAACATTCCATTAAACAGGATGGTTTTCCTTTACCACTTCATTAAACAGGATGGTTTTTGTCTCATACTTCATCACACAGGATGGTTTTCTTGTATGCCATCACATGGTATTAGTACTAGTACCAGCTGTGACATTTACGGGACATTTCGACCGCCTAAGTCACTCATCGCTCTCAGGCATAAACAAATACACAACACAAAGAAAAAGATAATATCAACAAATAAAAGCAACAAATATAAACTCTCGACACAAATAAATACTACCAAACCAACTTGAAATAACTACAATCAATTTAAAATCTCACTAAATTATTACTCTAAAAAGACTACAAAGTTCCCCGAGGTCTCTACAGGCACCTGGTAACATGGTTAACGGGGGTTAAAGCCTATCAACTGCATGAAAGTCACTATGGCTGCATGGTAACCTTTTCACCACCAGACAAGAATACTTTAATCCCTAAACTTTGGACTCTAGTAAACTCTCAAGATATATACGCTGCCAGAAATACGCCCCTCAGGGTATGTATCTTCTCGGTAATTACAAAAACCATGACGAAGGTGGAAAGGGCTACAGGAAAGCCGTGGAAAACTTTTAATATTCCATCCAGTGGCACATCACAAACCACAGTCAGCGGCACATCACAAGCTACAGTCAGCGGCACATCACAAGCTACAGTCAGCGGCACATCACAAGCTAGTCAGCGGCACATCACAAGCTACAGTCAGCGGCACATCACAAGCTACAGTCAGCGGCACATCACAAGCTACAGTCAGCGGCACATCACAAGCTACAGTCAGCGGCACATCACAAGCTACACAGAGGCACGTCACAAGCTACAGTCAGCGGCACATCACAAACTACAGTCAGCGGCACATCACAAGCTACACAGTGGCACATCACAAGCTACACAGTGGCACATCACAAGCTACAGTCAGCGGCACATCACAAACTACAGTCAGCGGCACATCACAAACTACAGTCAGCGGCACATCACAAGCTACAGTCAGCGGCACATCACAAGCTACACGGTCAGCAGCACATCACAATCTACCCAGTCAGTAGCACATCACAAGCTACACAGTCAGCAGCACATCACAAGCTTCACAGTCAGCAGCACATCACAATATACACAGTCAGCAGCACATCACAAGCTACACGGTCAGCAGCACATCACAAGCTACAAAGTCAGCAGCACATCACAAGCTACACGGTCAGCAGCACATCACAAGCTACACGGTCAGCAGCACATCACAAACTAAACGGTCAGCAGCACATCATAAGCTACACAGTCAGCAGCACATCACAAGCTACACGGTCAGGAGCACATCATAAGCTACACAGTCAGCAGAACATCACAAGCCACACGGTCAGCAGCACATCACAAGCTACACGGTCAGCAGCACATCATAAGTTACACAGTCAGAAGCACATCACAAGCTACACGGTCAGCTGCACATCACAAGCTACACAGTCAGCAGCACATCACAAGCTACACGGTCAGCAGCACATCACAAACTACACAGTCAGCAGCACATCACAAACTACACGGTCAGCAGCACATCATAAGTTAGACAGTCAGCAGCACATCACAAGCTACACGGTCAGCTGCACATCACAAGCTACACGGTCAGCAGCACATCACAAACTACACGGTCAGCAGCACATCACAATCTACACAGTCAGAAGCACATCACAAGCTACACAGTCAGCAGCACATCACAAGCTACACGGTCAGCTGCACATCACAAGCTACACGGTCAGCAGCACATCACAACTACACAGTCAGCAGCACATACACTACACAGGTCAGCAGCATCATAAGTACACAGCAGCACATCACAATCTACACAGTCAGAAGCACATCACAAGCTACACAGTCAGCAGCACATCACAAACTACACGGTCAGCAGCACATCACAAGCTACACAGTCAGAAGCACATC
Source organism: Cherax destructor (assembly GCA_009830355.1). NCBI lineage: Eukaryota > Metazoa > Arthropoda > Malacostraca > Decapoda > Parastacidae > Cherax > Cherax destructor. The sequence goes on along the minus strand of WNWK01005236.1, from coordinate 49,542 downwards.
ACAAGCTACACAGTCAGCAGCACATCATAAGCTACACAGCAGCACATCACAAGCTACACAGTCAGAAGCACATCACAAGCTACACAGTCAGCAGCACATCATAAGATACACAGCAGCACATCACAAGCTACACAGTCAGAAGCACATCACAAGCTACACAGTCAGCAGCACATCATAAGCTATACAGCAGCACATCACAAGCTACAGTCAGAAGCACATCACAAGCTACACAGTCAGCAGCACATCATAAGCTACACAGCAGCACATCACAAGCTACACAGTCAGAAGCACATCACAAGCTACACAGTCAGCAGCACATCATAAGCTACACAGCAGCACATCACAAGCTATACAGTCAGCAGTATGTCACAAACTATACAGCTATACTTGGCCCGGTGGCCAAAGAACCAGAAATTTCTGCATTATGGTGTAGGGGATTAATTCCCACACTTGCAATTGCTGCCATACTATATATACCAATGCCGGAGGCTTTCAACAGTCAAAGGTTAGATTGGCAATATCTTCAACCTTGGGCGGAAAAAAAACTTGAAATCTAGTAGGTTTTGGAGCACAAGTTTCTCCACAATGACAATCACAGTGTGTAAAATCCGTTGGATATACAATGCAATTATAATAATAGAAAAGAAGCACTAAACCTACAAGGGTCATACACCACAGTGGGGCAGGAGATAGTGCAGGATTATAAAGTAGCAAGGGTGGAGTGGACAACAGAGGGAGAGTTAGAAAGGGCTGTGAGGAGTGCTAGAGGAAGGATCATCAAGGTTTGTGTAGTAAATTAGTTGCTGTCAGAGTCAACGAGGGAGTTTGAGTCAAAGGTGGGTCCATCAGCAAGAAGGAAAAATATAGTAAGAGCGGTGACGATGATGGAGGTAAATTCTGCGTGTTCACTGATAATCAAGATTAGACAGTCCAACAGAATATGGCAAACCGAAACTGGAACCTAGTAAGTAAGTAAGTTTATTCAGGTATACACAAATACATTTACATACATTATCATACATAGCAGCATATGTGTAGAGAACCTAGGATAACCCAAAAAAGTCAGACAGTGACTTATTTCCATTGGGGTCCTTTTAGTACCTTAATATTATACATTGTAGGATATATATGTTATTATATTAAAAAGGATATATGTATACTAGTAATAAGGTAAAAAGAGTTATTTACATTACATGTGTGTTAGCTAAAAAAATAAAAAATCATTCTCCTCCCTTTCTGTCACTATATTCATTAGGTACCTTTTGGTTCTCTTCTTGAACTGGCTCATGCTATGACTGGCTTCGACATGTGCAGACAGTCTGTTCCATTCCTTTATTGCTGTACAATAAAAGGTGTTTGAAGCCTGGCCACTGACTGTTGGTACTACAAAGTTGTGCTCTCTCCCCCTAGTATTATGACTGCTTTGGTTCCCAGCCTTGACAAAATTGGCAGCAAGATATTCTGGACACTGTTTGTAAACAATTTTATAAACTTGATTTAACTTAAGTTGTTTTACTCTGTCTTCAATATTCAGCATATCCAATTGTTGTAATTCATCCTGGCCTACATGTTCTCTTGGGCCCAGGTCCAGGATGAATCTTACCATTTTGTTCTGGGTGATTTGCAGTTTATCTTTCAGTTTTTTTGTCAAGGCAGAGTACCATGAAGAGCAAGCGTAGTCCATATGGCATTGTATAAGGGCTAGACATAGGGTCCTGCGAGCCTCAGTAGGTAGACACTGTGCTTGTCTGTAGAGGAACTTCAGTCTGGTATTCGCTTTCTTTACTACACTGTTCCCTATCAATTCTCCTCTGATATTTTACTGGGGAAACTGAAGTGATGGATTCCCCATTACACCGGACATTAAAATTATTTACCCTTCTCAGTTTATATTTCGTGCCTGTTATGTTATTTTCCCTTACTTTATCATCAAGGTTCACACTACATGTTCTAGCATAGGGTATTTACTTAAAAGGTCTTATAGTTTAGGGGAATACTTACATTCATGATTAGCTGCTGCATCTGAAAATCACTAATCCTCTCACTGGGTTATTTAAACCAACATTACAAAAATAAACTATATTCAGAGATTATTATACAGGATATACAAGCCTTAATCATAACATGTAACTAGCATCTCCAAAACCACATGGCATGGTCCACCTCCACACTTAATACCCCATTTTCTCCACATCACTCCCACCCTAAGTGTCTTGACACACTATAACTCATAGGTTATGCTGGCTGCTTCAATTTAACACATATCTTCCTTACTTCTGGCACACCATTCTACCCAGAAACATATCAACAAAGCCCAGTCTCCACCACCTGTTCTACCTTGCAGCCATCTTGGGAAGAGAGAGAAAGAGGGAGGACTTCTCCCTCAAAACACACAAACAAAAGACTCATCTTGCACAATCTACATGCACCCACAATACATCTTATTTATTTACAATGAGACATGCAACTTTATAAACTACTTATTTAAATGTGTGTATTTATAACCTATTATATTGTATATATTTATAACCTATTATATTGTATATATTTATAACCTATTATATTGTATATATTTATAACCTGTTATATTGTATATGTTTATAACCTATTATATTGTATATATTTATAACCTATTATATTGTATATATTTATAACCTATTATATTGTATATATTTATAACCTATTATATTGAGAAAATCAGGTTAATTCAGGTTCTTTTAAAAGTCTTAAGGGTGGCCTGACCTCAAGACCTCATTAAGCAAAATTGTGATCACTTCAATATAATTAGGTATTCATGAGTAGTTGTTTTCTTAAATACTACATCAATACATGTTGGGTCCTATAACCCCCATAACACCCCCACCGCCAGACGAAGTCTCACAAAAGCTAGCCGTCTCCCTCAGGATACGGCTAGTAAAAAAAAAGTATCTTAGCCTGAAGGTGGTAGCAACACTACTAGAAGTTTTACATATTACCCAGCACCATAATGACTCTTCACTTTAGTGTTATTTACAACAAGGTGACATACAACATGGCAATCTACAAATTTTCATGGCTCCACTGAACCTTCCCAGATTATACCATATCTACAACTGAAAGGTGTAACCATTAACTACTTTAGTGGTTACTAAACATACTAGTACATTTTTACAATGCGAGGACTACACACAATGCCCACTGTGAAAGCCAGCACCGACAGTCCTGTGCCTCCGCTTCAGTAATCCAGCAGGCAACTGATACTCCAGGATGGCATCTTCCTGATCAGGAGATGAGAGTAGAGCCAAACCCAGAGAAGTCAGGTGTACACCAGGCAGAAACACATGTCAAGGTGTCTCTCACGTGGTGGCCGAACCAAACAGTGAGACTTTCCAGTCAACACTCAAGAGCCTTAAATGGTCAGGCACTTACGCCCATCTTCCGAGGACCTCACTCCATACAGATCCTCCAACCTTATAAGGGGGAACTGCCACAGTACATGGAGGGGATCCACGGGACCACACAGGCAAATCGTTGGACCGTTTCGTACTTAGAGCACACCAAGACACAAATATACCTGGAGTTTACCTGGAAAGAATTCCAGGGGTCAACGCCCCCGCGGCCCGGTCTGTGACCAGGTCTCATGTTGGACCAGAGCCTGATCAACCAGGCTGTCCAACGTACGAACCACAGCCTGGCTGGTCAGGTACCGACTTTAGGTGCCTGTCCAGTGCCTGCTTGAAGACAGCCAGGGGTTTGTTGGTAATCCCCCTGATGTATGCTTGGAGGCAGTTGAACAATCTTGGGCCCCTGACACTTATTGTGTTGTCCCTCAACGTGCTAGTGGCACCCCTGCTCTTCATTGGGGGGATGTTACATCGCCTGCCGAGTCTTTTGCTTTCGTAGGGAGTGATTTTCGTGTGCAAGTTTGGTACTAATCCCTCGAGAATTTTCCACGTGTATATAATAATGTATCTCTCCCGCCTGCGTTCTAGAGAGTACAGGTTTAGGAACTTCAAGCGTTCCCAGTAATTGAGGTGGTTTATCGCAGTTATGCGTGCGGTGAAGGTTCTCTGCACATTTTCAAGGTCAGCAATTCCACCCGCCTTGAAAGGTGCAGTTAGTGTGCAGCAATATTCCAGCCTAGATAGAACAAGCGATCTGTAAAGTGTCAACATGGGCTTGGCATCCATGGTTTTGAAGGTTCTCATTATCCATCCTGTCATTTTTCGAGCAGATGCAATTGCTACTTTGTTATGGTCCTTGAAGGTGAGATCATCTGACATGATCACTCCCAGGTCTTTGACATTAGTTTTACGCTCTATTGTGTGGTTGGAATTAGTTTTGTACTCCGATGAGATTTTAATTTCTTCACGTTTTCCGTATCTGAGTAATTGAAATTTCTCATCATTGAACTTCATATTGTTTTCTGCAGCCCATTTAAAGATTTGGTTTATGTCTGCTTGGAGTCTTGCAGTGTCTTCAACGGTGGACACTGTCATACAGATTCGGGTGTCATCTGCAAAGGAAGACACAGCACTGTGGCTTATATCCCTGTCAATGTCTGATATGAGGATGAGGAATAGGATGGGAGCACGTACTGTGCCTTGTGGAACAGAGCTTTTCACAGTAGCTGCCTCAGACTTTACTCTGTTGACTACTACTCTTTGTGTTCTACATGTTAGGAAATTATAGATCCATCTACCAACTTTTCCTGTTATTCCTTTATCATGCATTTTGTGTGCTATTACACCATGGTCACACTTGTCAAAGGCTTTTGCAAAATCTGTGTATATAACATCTGCATTCTGTTTATCTTCTAGAGCATCCAGGACCTTGTCGTAGTGGTCCAGTAGTTGGGACAGACAGGAGCGGTCTGCTCTAAACCCATGCTGTCCTGGGTTGTGCAATTGATGGGTATCAAGATGGGTGGCGATCTTGCTTCTTAGAACCCTTTCAAAGATTTTTATGATATGGGACGTTAGCGCAATTGGTCTGTAGTTCTTTGCTATTGCTTTACTGCCCCCTTTGTGGAGCGGGGCTATGTCTGTTGTTTTTAGTAGCTGCGGGACGATCCCAGTGTCCATGCTCCCTCTCCATAGGATGTTAAAAGCATGTGATAGGGGCTTCTTGCAGTTCTTGATGAACACGGAGTTCCATGAGTCTGGGCTTGGAGCCGAGTGCATGGGCATGTCATTTATTGCCTTTTCGAAGTCATTTGGCGTCGTGGTGATGTCAGAAAGGCATGCGTCTGTCAAGTTCTGTGGCACTCTCATAAAAAATTCATTTAGGTTTTCGATTTTCAGTCTGGTTAGTGGCTCGCTAAAAACTGAGTCATACTGGGATTTAAGTAACTCACTCATTTCCTTGCTGTCATCTGTGTAGGACCCATCCCGTTTAAGTAGGGGCCCAATACTGGTTGTTGTTCTCGACTTTGATTTTGCATAGGAAAAGAAATACTTAGGGTTTCTTTCAATTTCATTTATGGCTTTTAGTTCTTCCCGTGTCTCTTGATTCCTGTAAGATTCCTTTAGTTTTAATTCGATGTTTGCTATTTCTCTGACTAGTGTCTCCCTACGTATTTCCTGGACTTCTCTAGTCACCGAAGGTTGTCGACTCTGCCTCAACTCACAAATGTGCACCCCCCTGACTCTCTTCACTTGCCTGGCTCCAACCCATCTCCTTCACAGTCGGATGGCTGGTAGGGAGCACTCAGGCCCGCCAGGAGTTCACCACTGCAAAAACAACAAGGTCAGCACAAGACAAACACTATGTACAAATCATGCACCATGTATCTACATGAAACATCTAGAAAGTGCATCAGCAAACACATTCTCTGAGCCTTTTATATATTTAACTTCCAAATTGAAAGGTTGCAGGAACAAAGCCCATCATAAGTCTTTGGTTGTGATTTCTCATTCTCTGCAAAAACCTCAGAGGATTATGGTCACTATACACTACTACAGGATGTGGGGAAGCACTGAGATAAACCTCGAATTTTTGTATGGCCAACACCAAGGCTAAAGCTTCCTTCTCCACGGTTGCATAACCACGTTGATGCTTTTTTAATTTGGCCGAGTGGTAACAGACTGGCTGAAGGCTCTCTCTCTCATCACCCTGCAACAACACTGCACCTATCCCTACATCACTAGCATCCACTTGTAGGGAGAAGGGGCATTCAAACTCAGGACTTTTCAAAATAGGAGCATCCCCTAATAACAATTTCACATTTTCAAAAGCCCTGTCACATTTGTTGTCCCAGTTAAACTGAACTTTGGGACTGGTCAAGGTTGTCAGTGGTGACGTTACTTGGGAAAGGTTGGGACAGAAGCGTCTGTAATAGCCTACTATGCCCAGGAACCTCATCACTGCTTTCCGATTTTGTGGCCTAGGGAAATTTACAATGGCCTCCACCTTAACATTAATTGGGGCCACTTTGCCCTGACCAACTACATATCCTAAGAACTGTACACTTGCTTGGCCGAACTCACTTTTACTCAGATTAATGGTTAATTTGGCTTGAGTTAGACATTCAAACAACTTCCGTAATCTTACTGAGTATCCCACTGACTACTGTACACTACAATATCATCTAAGTAGGCCCGTACACCATCCAACCCCCTTATTACAGTATTTATACAGCATTGGAAGGTGGCAGGAGCATTTTTTAGACCGAAGGGGAGTACATTATATTGAAATAACCCATCTGGAGTGACGAAGGGTGAAATTTCCTTTGCCCGCTGTGTGAGGGGTATCTGATAATACCCTTTAAGTAAGTCCAGTTTACTCACAAATGTTGCCCCTCCCACTGCATCAATCACATCATCCATGCGTGGCAAAGGGTAGCAATCAGCCTTCATTACTTCATTTACTCTGCGATAGTCAGTGCACATGCGCATGGATCCATCAGGTTTGGGAACCATCAGACATGGAGATGCCCACTGACTCTCGCTAGGCACTATAAACTGGTTTTCAAGGAGGAATTTCACTTCTTCCTCCATGTGACGTTGTTTTGTTGGGTTCATATGGTAAGGAGCTTGCTTTATTGGAACAGCCTCCCCGACATCCACATCATGGGGAAGGGGGTAATTGACTTACTTTAGGAATATCCCCAAACAAAGTCAGAAATTCTTGGAGTAACTGAACCAAGTCACAAGCTCCCTGTACACTGAGTCCCTTCATGTGCCCCAAGGGATTTTGCAAGATGGCTGAATTGCACAGCCTTACTTCCGTCGTTACTGGAAGTTTTTCAGTATCATCACACTCAACTTGAATGGCAGCAACTCCCACCCTAGAATGGTACCGTTTTAAACTGTTAATATGCATGATCCTTTCTGACTTGCGCCGGCCAGGCATCTTAACTACATAATTGGGCCCAGACCTGCCTGTGACAACAAAGGGTCCATCAAAACGTGCAGCCAAGGCATGTCCTGGAACTGGTTCCAAGGCTAACACTTCCTCTCCAACACTGAAGGAGCGAGGGGCCGCCCTTCGGTCATACCGCTGCTTCATGGACCTCTGGCTAGCCTTAAGGTTGTCCGCCGCCATTCGTCTCGCCTGGTCCAATCGTTTCCTGAAAAGGAGAACATCTTCCGGCGGGAAAGCCTAATCTGCACCGCCCAGCCAATGCTCCTTGAGAACTGTAAGTGGCCCCCTTACTGGATGACCATATACGAGCTCAAAGGGACTGAAACTGAGAGATTTTTGGGTGCTTTCCCGCACGGCAAACAAAAGAAAGGGGATCCTCTCGTCCCAATCACTAGTGTTATCCATACAATAAGCTCGCATCATTGTCTTAAGGGTTTGATGAAATCTTTCTACTACCCCCTGAGATTGAGGGTGATAGGCAGTTGAAAATTTAGGCTGTACATCTAACCCCTTTAACACATTTCTAAATAGTTTTGAAGTAAAGTTAGACCCTTGATCTGTTTGTACCTCCCGAGGAAAGCCAAAATGAGAAAAGAACTTCATCAAAGCCCTTAAGACTACACAAGCTGTTATCTTACGTAGAGGACTGCTTCCAAATACCTGGTAGTGGAGCAAATAATCGTAAGTAAATAATTATTTCCCATTCTGGTCCTTGGGAGCGGACCAACTACATCCACTACCAGCTTGCTGAAGGGTTCACCTGGTGCTGAAATAGGCTGAAGGTGAATAGGTTTAATGCTCTGATTAGGTTTTCCTATAAACTGGCAGGTATGACAGGTCTTTATATATTCTCCTACCGTCTCCCACAGCCGAGGCTAGAAGAAGTGCTTGGAAACCCTAGATATTGTTTTAGCAATACCTAGGTGGCCACCTAGAGGTGTGTCGTGTGCTAAGCTAAGAACATGGTTTCTATAAGGCTCAGGCACCACAACCTGGTGACAAAAACTTTGCTCTCTTTCTACTGGTACTGCAACCGCAGGTGCCTGCTTCATTAAAATACCTTTCCTAAATAGAAACATTTACTTAAACGTATAGCTTCCTCCTCAGTCACAGCTGAGGCTCTGATTGATTTAAGAGTGTCATCACTCCCCTGTGCAGCAATTAATTGCATCATAGTAGGCCCAATCTCCTTCTCACCACTTCCCTGATCCACGCACTGATTAGGCTCGACTCTGGTTGGGGCGTCCTTTTCTTCTGTTGACTACAGTTCAACATCAGAAAATAGGGTTTCCAAACTTAAGTCTTCACCATCCTCAGGAGAAATATTAGGATTACCCTTGGTAGCCTGGTCACGAGTCATACTTCTTGTGATGGCACCAACAGGGAAAAGGTCTGGCAGGGTTTCCCTAGCCTTCTCCTCCCAAACTTTGGGGTCTGGTTCCCTCTACACTAGTGGTTCCTCACTGTCTAACAGACCCATTACGTTATTCCCCAATAAGAGGTTAACTCCTTCAAAGGGAATCTCATCTGAAATACCTACAAGGAGATAGCCAACTTGGTATGCGGAGTCTACCCATAATTTGTGTACCAGTGTTCTTATGGTCGAACCTGTAATTCCCTTCAATAATATATCTACCCCAGTATAGGTATCATTAGACACTGGTAGTACTCCAGCACGTAGCAAGGAGTAGGTGCTACATCCATCTCTCAAGGGCAATATGTTCTCAACCCTGCCCACATCCTTATGCAAGGCAACTGTGGACTTACTAGCAAAAACCCGCATCCATCTTGGGAAGAGAGAGAAAGAGAGAGCACTTCTCCCTTTTCAAAACACACAAACAAAAGACTGTCATCTTGCACAATCTACCTGCACCCACAATACATCTTATTTATTTACAATGAGACATGCAACTTTATAAACTACTTATTTAAATGTGTGTATTTATAACCTATTATATTGTATATATTTATAACCTATTATATTGTATATATTTATAACCTATTATATTGTATATATTTATAACCTATTATATTGTATATATTTATAACCTATTATATTGTATATATTTATAACCTATTATATTGAGAAAATCAGGTTAATTCAGGTTCTTTTAAAAGTCTTAAGGGTGGCTTGACCTCAAGACCTCATTAAGCAAAATTGTGATCACTTCAATATAATTAGGTATTCATGAGTTTACCTGGAGAGAATTCCAGGGGTCAATGCCCCCGTGGCCCGGTCTGTGACCAGGCCTCATGTTGGACCAGAGCCTGATCAACCAGGCTGTTACTGCTGGCCGCACGCAGTCCAACGTACGAACCACAGCCTGGCTGGTCAGGTACCGACTTTAGGTGCCTGTCCAGTGCCTGCTTGAAGACAGCCAGGGGTTTGTTGGTAATCCCCCTGATGTATGCTGGGAGGCAGTTGAACAATCTTGGGCCCCTGACACTTATTGTGTTGTCTCTCAACGTGCTAGTGGCACCCCTGCTTTTCATTGGGGGATGTTACATCGCCTGCCGAGTCTTTTGCTTTCGTAGGGAGTGATTCTCATGTGCAAGTTTGGTACTAATCCCTCGAGAATTTTCCACGTGTATATAATAATGTATCTCTCCTGCCTGCGTTCTAGAGAGTACAGGTTTAGGAACTTCAAGCGTTCCCAGTAATTGAGGTGGTTTATCGCAGTTATGTGTGCCGTGAAGGTTCTCTGCACATTTTCAAGGTCAGCAATTTCACCCGCCTTGAAAGGTGCAGTTAGTGTGCAGCAATATTCCAGCCTAGATAGAACAAGCTATCTGTAAAGTGTCAATATGGGCTTGACATCCCTGGTTTTAAAGGTTCTCATTATCCATCCTGTCATTTTTCTAGCAGATGTGATTGCTACGGTGTTATGGTCCTTGAAGGTGAGATCCTCTGACATGATCACTCCCAGGTCTTTGACATTAGTTTTTCGCTCTATTGTGTGGTTGGAATTAGTTTTGTACTCCGATGAGATTTTAATTTCCTCACGTTTTCCGTATTGAAATTTCTCATCATTGAACTTCATATTGTTTTCTGCAGCCCATTTAAAGATTTGGTTTATGTCTGCTTGGAGTCTTGCAGTGTCTTCAACGGTGGACACTGTCATACAGATTCGGGTGTCATCTGCAAAGGAAGACACGGCACTGTGGCTTATATCCCTGTCTATGTCCGATATGAGGATGAGGAACAGGATGGGAGTGAGTACTGTGCCTTGTGGAACAGAGCTTTTCACAGTAGCTGCTTCAGACTTTACTCTGTTGACTGCTACTCTTTGTGTTCTACTTGTTAGGAAATTATAGATCTATCTATCTATCTATCTATAGTTGTTACTTAAATACTACATCAATACATGTTGGGTCCTATAACCCCCATAACAGTGCCAAAGAGTATGGCTTCTGTTTTCCCTAGATGTAACGATAGTTTGTTGTCTACTAACCATTTGCTGCAGGACTCCAGTTCCAGTGTTAATACATTAGCTATATCTTGTGGGTCTTTACCTGACACTAACAGAGCACTGTCATCCGCATACAGTAGGAGTTTGCACTTGACACTGATGGGCATGTCATTTACATAACACAGGAATAACAAGGGACCCAGGATACTACCTTGGGGAACTCCACATGCTATCGGCAGTGGTTCTGATTCCGTTTTGTTGATTTTGACAATTTGTTTCCTGTTGCTAAGATAGGACTTAAACCAGTCTGTGGAACCTATGCCGATAGCTTGAAGTTTCTTACATAATATATTGTGGTTGACAGTATCGAAGGCCTTTTGCAAGTCTAAAGTTACCATTCCTATGAGGTTCCCTATAGACATTTCAGTCTGATTATTAACTATGGAGAATGTTGTTGTCACTAAGATACTTAACTACTTGACAGTACACCGCCCTCTCTAGAATTTTGGATATTACACTGAGTATGCTAACAGGCCTATAGTTGCTGACATCAGACCTACTATTTTTCTTGAAGATAGGAGTAACTCTGGTCTCCTTGAACCCCTCTGGCACTGTATTAGTGGTGATGGACAAAATTATTATGTAATCAATGGGGATTGCCAGTTCAGAGGCACCATCTTTTAGGAACTTAGACGGGATGTTATCTGGGCCGGTGCTCTTAATTGGGTTTAACCTGCTTAGTTATTTTTGCACGAAGTCATGAGATACACTTACTAGTTGACAACTGTTTGGAGTTACTCCTTTATTGGTATAGTATGTTTTAAATTTATCAGAGTCTGTGTTAAAGGTATTTGATGCAGCTGGTAGCTTACTTACTAGTGTTGATGCGACAGTTGTGTAGTATGAATTAAAACAATTTGCCACTTTAGTTGTTTCGTGGCATACCTCGTTATCGACATTTAGTACTATGTTTGATCTATCTACGAGTTTATGGCTATACCCCAACTGTTTGAGTTGTTACTCTTCGATTTTTGAGCAATATTGCCTTGCCTTTGCGCCTTTTATAAGCCTCTGCACTCTGTTCCTCACCCTTTGGAGTTCATTTAGTGCTGCAATATCCTGTCTGTTTGTCTTAAATCTTTTTATCAACTGATCTCTGAATTTCATATTATCTAATATCTCAGTAGTCATCCAGGGTTCAGTTCTTCGTTTAATCCTAACCTCTTTAACTGGTGCAATATTATCAAGGATGGCAGTGAACATTGTTTTGAATTTTTCGCCAAGCATCATTTACGTCCGTGCAACTTGTTATCACTGACCAGTCACAATTGTGTAGCATATTTACCAGTGTTTCTTTACTGTTGACCTAACTTTTATTGTCTTGTGTAGGCCTATCCGTTCCCTAGTGATTTTCCTGGTACAGTAAATGATGAAATGATCACTAAGACCTGTGGTAATGACCCCTGACTGACTAATTTACTTATTTTATTAATTTACTTATTTTAATATCTACTGTATACCATTCTTTGCCCCTGTTTATTTTTTATTATACTTTCTTATAAACCTGTATTATACCTTTATTTCTATTGCAACTATTCTCTAGTGCAATTACAAGTAATAGTCTTGTGCTACAACTATCTTATTATCTATTAATATCATAGCTAATATCTAGTTCACCTAATTACATTCTAGCTTATTGAATAACCAACACCAAACTCATTGATACTTCACAATTTTGTAATTTAAACTTAGTAGTTTATCTATATTTGTAATTTTTACTGTACTTTATTTCATTCTAGCCTAATACATAACCATTACCAAACTCATTGGTGCTACATTGTTATAAGTAATTTTATCTTATTAGTTTATATCTAATTACCTTCTAGCTTATTAAATAACCAACACCAAACTCATTGGTGCTACCCAATTTTGTAACTTAAACTTAATAGATTAACTAAATTTGTAAGTTTTTACTGTACTTTATTTCATTCTAGCTTAATACATAACCAATACCAAACTCATTGGTGCTACATTGTTATTAGTAATTTAATCTTATTAGTTTATATCTAAATTTTTCTTTAATTTTACTGTACTATATTTCATTCTAGCTTAATACATAACCAATACCAAACTCATTGGTGCTACATTGTTTTTGATAATTGTATCTCATTAGTTTATATCTATTTTTTATTTCATACTAGCTTAATACATACTCAATACCAAGACCACTATGTTTATTTGTTACTATACTCTATTTGACCAATGTGCATTAGTTATATACTTACCAAAACATCCCCTTACAACAGATATCAGTACTATAACTCACCACACTATACATGATATTACAAAATCACTATTTAACCTAAATGATGAATGATCACGTCGACCCTGATCTAAACCTATTTAATCGAACACCCATTCAAAATTTACTGGAAAATAACTGCCTCTACTACACAGCATCACAAGCCCACACTGTCCTAAACACTACTAAAAGTATAACAGTTCTTAACTACAATGTCCGATCCTTAAGCAAACACTATGATGACCTCCTTGCCCTCCTTGGTTCCCTAAAAACAACCTTCACATGTATTGTCCTTACTGAAACCTGGCTTAAGCAGGATACAATAGATATCTACTCGCTGCCAGGATACACAGCAATACACAACTGCAGACCACATCAAGCGGGGGGAGGTATTGCAATCTATTACTCTAATGAAATATCCTGCTGTGACACCATTTGCTATAATGATGAATATGGAGAATATATTTTTGCTAAATTTACTGCACAAAACCTTAAGACTCCCATAACCATCGGGGCCATTTACCGGATGCCTCATACAAACATCCCAAGTTTTAGCGATCAACTAAAAACGCAAATAACAAACAGCCAATTGAACAAACACCACCTTATCTTAGCTGGAGACTTCAACATCAACCTTGGCCTACCAGATGACCAGCCAGTAACCGATTTCATCAACAATATGAACAACACACTTCTCATACCAACAATAACCAAACCAACTAGGCTTACTGATACGAGTGCAACCATAATCGACCATATATGGACCAATATCCTAGCCCCCCTTAAATCGGGGATAATAACAGACAGCACCACAGACCACTACCCCACCTTCCTCTTAACAAACATTAGTAAACCGCCCCTAGAATACACCAAAGTTTCATTCCGACTCCATGACCAAGCTTCAATAAATAACTTCACAACAGAGCTAGACACAGTTGACTGGGCTATAGAATTCCCAAATGCCAAGGGTATCGATGAGTGGACAGACACCTTTCTTAATAAATTACATAGACTATACAACAAACATTGTCCTAAAAAAATGAAACAGATTACGAATAAACGGTTAGGCTGCCCATGGCTAACTAACAACTTACTAAAATCCATTAACAAGAAACATCAATATGAGAAGCAATATAGACGGGGATTCATACATAAGGAGTTTGTTAAACACTATTCATCAGTTCTCACCAAACTAATAAAAAAAGCCAAACAATTGTACTACTCCAGCAGATTCACTGAAACAAGAGGAGATATAAAAGACCTGGAAAACACTCTCACAGATTATGGGCACCCACAAACTGAAAAAAATAGGGATATTGTCCTAACTAAACCAAACGAAACACCACTACAGCCTATTGATACAGTAAACAAGATAAATGACTTCTTCTCAACTATAGGATCAAATCTTGCCAGTAAAATTCCAGATACCAATGCCGAGCAAGTGATTACCTAGATGGGAATTTCCCATCCTCCTTATATCTTGCACCTACAGAACCACTGAAGTCTCCATGATAATCAAGTCACTTAAAAATAAATCAGGACATCTGTCTCAAGTTCCACCCTTAATATACAAACGAGCTGCTCATGTCCTTTCATATCCTATTTCTTTACTTTTAACAAATCATTAGAAACTAGCACCTTCCCAACACTACTCAAAACAGCAAGGGTTACACCAATACACAAAGGTGGTGACCCTACAGACGTAAAGAACTATAGGCCTATATCAAATCTACCATTGCTATCCAAAATATTCGAGAAACTTGTGCACAAGAGATTATACTCGTTTATAACGACACAAAGCATACTCAACCCCTGCCAATTTGGCTTCAGGAAAATAAAAGCACTAACGATGCAATAGTAAAATGATAGACCTGCTTTACACAGCACTTGAAAATAAGGAATATCCACTATACTTTTTATTGACTTAAGGAAAGTTTTTGATACAGTAAACCACGGCATCCTACTCCACAAACTTGACCACTATGGAATAAGAGGTGATGCACTAGCATACCTCAAATCCTACCTCACTAATAGGTACCAGTATGTCACTATTAAAGACACATCCTCCACGACACTACCACTAGACACCGGCGTACCGCAGGGGAAATGTCCTTGGTCCCCTGCTCTTCCTCTTATACATCAATGATCTTCCCAATGTATCACAACACCTGAAACCAATACTCTTTGCTGACGATACAACTTATGTCATCTCCACACAAACCTTGCCACGCTTAATACCATTGTTAACGACGAATTAATAAAAATATCAACATGGATGACTGCCAATAAACTTACACTCAACACTGATAAGACCTTCTATATTATGTTTGGCAACAGAACAGATGATCCACAATTAAACATTAAGATCAACTCTACACCTATTGCTAGACATAACGAGGGCAAGTTCCTGGGCCTTCACCTTGACAGCAGCCTGAAATTCAGCACCCATATCCAACACATAACAAAGAAAGTGTCCAAAACTGTGGGGATCCTCTCTAAGATACGGTATTATGTACCACAATCAGCCCTACTCACACTATACTACTCACTCATCTATCCCTACCTCACATATGCCATTTGTGCATGGGGATCAACAGCAATTACCCACCTAAAGCCAATAATAACCCAACAAAAAGCCGCAGTAAGAATTATCACACAATCCAACGCTAGGCAGCACACACCCCCCACTCTTCAAAGACTTAAACCTACTCACTGTCCAGAACATCCATACTTACTACTTTGCTATCTACATTTATAGAACCATTAATTCCAACTTTAACCCTGAGCTAAAACACTTTCTTGACAGTTGTGACAGGACCCATAGACATAATACCAGACATAAACATCTCTTTGACATTCCCCGTGTCCGACTAAATCTATACAAAAATTCAATGCACATAAAAGGGCCTAAAATCTGGAACTCCCTGCCTGAAAACTCTAGAACTGCAGACACAACCTCCATTTTCAAAAGCACCGTTAAAAAACATCTTATCTCACTTACGCACCCAACCGGTAGTTAACCATACGAAAACTACTTTATCTTGCACATATCCACAGCAAAATACACTTATTGATATCTGTGATTCTCCTTAATTTGCACATTACTAACCACAGCAAAATACACTTATTGATATCTGTGATTCCCCTTAATTTGCACAGTTCTAACCAAAATTCTAATACAACTATTGCTCCATAATACTTAAGCTAGTCATAGGTTTGCCTAAGATACTCCAATATAGAAACTATATTATGCCAATATATCACCTTTATCATTAATATATAAACTAATTGCTAACTTTTTATACTAATTGTTAAATTCTCAATGTTTAAATTCCAGTACCTAAATTTTGTAAACCTAACCTAACCTTACAATCTGTATATCCATTGTATAGCTATTGAGTAAGACCTATCATAAGACTGCCTGAAAAGCCTAGGCATACCTAGGCATATTATTGGCCATCTTGTAATATCAACTTTAATGTATAACTATAAGTACCCCCCACCTTGTATTACATGAAATAAAGAATTTGAATTTAATTTGAATTTGAATGTTCTCAGAGCGGTTGCAAAGTATGTGGTCAATTATGGTGGCTGAGAACTGTGTGATCCGGGTTGGTGTATTAATTAGTTAGTTAACTATTTAAACCAGAATTTGTTTCCCTTTTTAAAAGCCCATTATTTTGCTGTTGAAAACAGATTTGAAGTCTCCCAGTATTACTTCTCACCATTGTTATCAAGCCCGGGAAAAGACTAAAAAAGTCCTCTAAGAACTGGTCATGGGTGGGGGGGCGGAAATGGTTCCTCCAATATAGGTTTGGTCGGGGAAGCCCTTAAACCATAGAATTTTTTATTGTCATTTAAATCGGGTTTTTGGGTTTTGGGGCAATTTTTTCCCCTTTGTGGCACATACCCACCCCCTTTTTTTTTTCCCCCTTAAAAGGTTTTTTATTTTGTAACCTTTTTTTGACCTTATTTTCAATCACCTTACCCCCCCAAAAGGGGGTTCAGATGGATAAAATCCCCTCTAGTTCTTTACTAGCCCTTCCCTGAATTTTTTGGAAAAAAAGGATTTTGTTGCATGAATAAAGTGAAGGTTTGTTTTCAAAAAAATATAATATCCTATATGAAAAGGGGTCATTAGTTAAAAAAATAAGTAAATCAATGTCATCATTGTTGGGAAAAACCTCCCCCAAAAGTGCATTGTTAAAAAAAAAATGAGATCTGGAAACCATTCCATAATTGAACACACATCCTTTTCCCCCCCCAACATTTTAATGGGTAAGTTTTTTTTCTTTATTTATCAGTGTATCCCAATGTCTGGTGGTGTCGGGAGATTTAAGAATGGTTCTTTTTTCACTTTGTATCTGTGCATTACATATGAGTTAAGTTTTTTTTTCCCCCCTATATAGCCCGTCATTACCCCGGGTTTTCTGTCTTTTTTGCCCACCATATTTTTGAGGCCCCATTATTTGGATATCACCCAATACTCCGTAAAAAGCTGTCACCCCTGTTTTTTTTTGGTATGGGTGTTCCCCAAAATTTTTAAATAGTGGCCCCATTTTGGGGGGGGTGGCCAATGTTGGGTTTTCATTTTCCCCGGGGCTAACCCAAAAATTCACCTTTTAGCCCCCCTGACTGTTTTCCCCTTTTCAAAAAAGGTATAATGTAAAAAAAATTTTGGCCCTAACCCCCCCTTCCCGTTTTCCCTCCACTTTTTTTATCACTTCACAACACAAAAATTTTTTTTTCTTTTTTTTTTAGAAAGAAACCACTGACCCCATCAGACACCCCGGGGCCTATATTCTCAAAAATCAAGTTATAGTAAATTTCCTGTTATAAATCCCCCTTCCCCCATTTTCCCCTTCTTAAAACCCCCCCCTTTCCCCCCCCTTTCCCCAAAATCCCCTTCGCCTATCCCTTTTTTCTTTCCATCCGGGGGGGAAAAAAAAATTTTTAAACAAGTGATATCCGTAAACCCCATCAATCCCATTTAGCGTTGTCGTTCCTGTTGTTTTCTTTTCCCTTTAGAGTTGATTTTTTAGCCTTTTTTAAAAAACAGAGGGAAAAAAAAGCTACTACACCCCTGACAGTTTCCCTTGGGAGTTTTTTCGTTAGATTTGGTTTTTTTCCCTTTTTTCCCCCCAATGAAATTGGTAAAATTTAAAGGGGAAATCAGCTTTTAAAAAAAATTTCCCTTGGCTTTTTCTAACCCTTTTTCCCCTTCCCCACTTTTCCCTGGGGGGGAAAAAACCCCGGGCATAGCCCCCCCTTTTTTCTTGGAGTTTGTTTTGTAGTTTTGGGGTTTTCCCCTGAAATTTCCCCCCATTAACACTGGAAAAAATTTGATATGATGGTCAGCTCGGGTAGGTAAGCAAACCGTTGGTTACATCTGGGAGGGTTTGGGGGAATGCCAGCCGGCCTTTTTTAAAAATTTTTTCCCTTTCCCTTTCCCCCCCCTTCACTGAAAAACCCCGAACTACCTCCCTGGATTTAAAAATTTTCCCCCTTTATTTTTGTTGATTGGGTTTTTTCCCCTTATTTGACTTTAAATTTTGGGACTGTGCAGTTGTTTGGGGGGTTTAAAATTTCAGTGTAGTGGAAAACGTTTTTTCAAAATTTGCCTGGTAGCGGGTCTGGTTTTTGAACCCCAGCCCTTTTTTTTTTCATATTTGGTCCATTTCGCTGTAGTCACCGTCATTTTTTTTCACTAAAAGCCCCCCTTTTTATGTTGTTAAACAGTTCTTGCAAATAGGTCACCCCCGGGTTTGGGGGGGTTTGGAAATGGCAAAAGGAAACAGCCGTTGTTGCTCCCTTTTTTGGCCTTGACCCAGCCGGGGTTTTAATTTAAAAAACCCTGGGGTCCAGGGCCCAAGGAATTCCACACTCGGGGGCCCCGGGAACACAGGTAATTCCACACTCTGGGGCCCGGGAACCCGGGGAACTCCACCTGGGGCAAACGGGGAACCCCCCCTGGGACCGGGCCCCAAAACAGGTAACTCCACACTCTGGTCCGGGGGACACAGGTAACTCCCCCTCGGGGGCCCCGGGGGAAACGGTTTCCCCCCCCCTTTGGGATAAAAAACAGGTAACTATACACCTGGGATCCAGGGAACCGGAACTATACACTCTGGGATCCAGGGAAAACGGGTTACCCCCCCCGGGACCAGGGAACACAGGAACCCTCCCGGGGTCCGGGGAACACAGGTGCCCCCCCCTGGGACCGGGAACACAGGTAACTCCACCGGGGATCCAGGGTAACACAGGTTACCCACCTGGGATCCACCAAAAGGAACCCCCTCTGGGATTCAGGACACTGCGGTTTTAACCCACATTGGGATCTTGGGCACGGGTAATTCCACACCGGGACCAGGGCCGGGAACCCCATCGGGATCCGGGGCAACACAGGTAACTCCACACCTGATCCAGGTCACTGCAGGTAACTCCACACTCTGGGATCCAGGGCAACACAGGTAACTCCACACTCTGAGATCCAGGGCACTGCAGGTAACTCCACACTCTGGGATCCAAGGCAACACAGGTAACTCCACACTGGGATCCAGGGCACTGCAGGTAACTCCACACTCTGGGGTCCAGGGCAACACAGGTAACTCCACACTCTGGGATCCAGGGCACTGCAGATAACTCCACACTCTGGGGTCCAGGGCACTGCAGGTAACTATAACCTCTGGGATCCAGGGCAACACAGGTAACTATACACTCTGGGATCCATGGCAACACAGGTAACTATACACTCTGGGATCCAGGGCAACACAGGTAACTCCACACTCTGGGATCCAGGGCACTGCAGATAACTCCACACTCTGGGGTCCAGGGCAACACAGGTAACTCCACACTCTGGGATCCAGGGCAACACAGGTAACTCCACACTCTGGGATCCAGGGTAACACAGGTAACTCTACACTCTGGGATCCAGGGCAACACAGGTAACTCCGCACTCTGGGAGGCAGGGCAACACAGGTAACTCCACACTCTGGAATCCAGGGCAACACAGGTAACTCCACACTCTGTGGTCCAGGGCAACACAGGTAACTCCACACTCTGGGATCCAGGGCACTGCAGATAACTCCACACTCTGGGGTCCAGGGCAACACAGGTAACTCCACACTCTGGGATCCAGGGCAACACAGGTAACTCCACACTCTGGGATCCAGGGCAACACAGGTAACTCCACACTGGGATTCAGGACACTGCAGGTAACTCCACACTCTGGGATCCAGGGTAACACAGGTTACTCCACACTCTGGGATCCAGGGCAACACAGGTAACTCCACACTCTGGGATTCAGGACACTGCAGGTAATTCCACACTCTGGGATCCAGGGCACTGCAAGTAACTCCACACTCTGGGATCCAGGGCAACACAGGTAACTCCTCACTCTGGGATCCAGGGCACTGCAGATAACTCCACACTCTGGGGTCCAGGGCAACACAGGTGACTCCACACTCTGGGATCCAAGGCAACACAGGTAACTCCACACTCTGGGATCCAGGGTAACACAGGTTACTCCACACTCTGGGATCCACGGCAACACAGGTAACTCCACACTCTGGGATTCAGGACACTGCAGGTAACTCCACACTCTGGGATCTTGGACACTGCAGGTAATTCCACACTCTGGGATCCAGGGCACTGCAGGTAACTCCACACTCTGGTATCCAGGGCAACACATGTAACTCCACACTCTGGGATCCTGGGCACTGCAGGTAACTCCACACTCTGGGATCCTGGGCACTGCAGATAACTCCACACTCTGGGGTCCAGGGCAACACAGGTAACTCCACACTCTGGGATCCAGGGCAACACAGGTAATTCCACACTCTGGGATCCAGGGTAACACAGGTAACTCCACACTCTGGGATCCAGGGCAACACAGGTAACTCCACACTCTGGGATTCAGGACACTGCAGGTAACTCCACACTCTGGGATCCAGGGCACTGCAGGTAACTCCACACTCTGGGATCCAGGGCACTGCAGGTAACTCCACACTCTGGGATCCAGGGCAAAACACAGGTAACTCCACACTCTGGGATCCTGGGCACTGCAGTAACTCCACACTCTGGGATCCTGGGCACTGCAGATAACTCCACACTCTGGGGTCCAGGGCAACACAGGTAATTCCACACTCTGGGATCCAGGGCACTGCAGGTAACTCCACACTCTGGGATCCAGGGCAACACAGGTAACTCCACACTCTGAGATCCAGGGCACTGCAGGTAACTCCACACTCTGGGATCGAGGGCAACACAGGTAACTCCACACTCTGGGATCCAGGGCACTGCAGGTAACTCCACATTCTGGGATCCAAGGCAACACAGGTAACTCCACACTGGGATCCAGGGCACTGCAGGTAACTCCACACTCTGGGGTCCAGGGCAATACAGGTAACTCCACACTCTGTGATCCAGGGCACTGCAGGTAACTCCACACTCTGGGATCCAGGGCAACACAGGTAACTCCACACTCTGGGATCCTGGGCACTGCAGATAACTCCACACTCTGGGGTCCAGGGCAACACAGGTAATTCCACACTCTGGGATCCAGGGCACTGCAGGTAACTCCACACTCTGGGATCCAGGGCAACACAGGTAACTCCACACTCTGGGATCCTGGGCACTGCAGGTAACTCCACACTCTGGGATCCTGGGCACTGCAGATAACTCACACTCTGGGATCCAGGGCACTGCAGGTAACTATACACTCTGGGATCCAGGGCAACACAGGTAACTCCACACTCTGGGATCCAGGGCACTGCAGGTAACTCCACACTCATGGATCCAGTGCAGTGATTGTGGAACAGGCAGACTATAATGGGAAAGTGAATCTTGTACTTGCCTAGTTTACTCTGACGACTTTCTGTATTCATGTTTGAATAAAAATATGTATATTTAGAGTTAGAATTTTAAAAATCCCTCCTTTTTTTTATTCAGGTGCGCCCTGCTTGAGCTTTGACATTTTGCCTGATGATCTGGGAGACAATCGTATTTGCAACACTCCTGTTACTTGCTACTTTGTGGCTGGAACACAGGCAGCACGCACTCATGTAAACAATGTTATTCTAATGAAGGTATGCTCATAAAATCTTTAGGATGTTCAGTTGTAGAAATCCTCATTTTCACAAAGCCAGAGATGCAGAATCTGTTGTATCATTTGTCCTCTTCAGCTGAGGAGGTCATGTGATATGGCATAATAATTTTTTTGTTTTGTTTTGTAATTTTCTAACATTTTCATGTCATTGTGAAATTTTTATTAGTTTGTATATGATACAATGTAGTTTATCTATTTTTTGCCCTGCTATGTTGTAATCCAAAATTGTTCAAATATGTATGAGTTGGTCTTTGATATTAAATTACACAGCTGTATATGATGGAGGAGATAATGATTTATTTTAAACAGAGTACGATTTGCATACAGGCCAAAACATCCTGGGTTTTATAGAATAAATACCGGTAAACCTTGTGATGTACGTCAAGGCAGGTCCTGCTTGTGACCTGACAAGAAACAGGTGATGTACATCACAACATTTTATGCTTATTAATACGCATTGGTTTACAGATGCTGTTTTACAATGTTAATAATGTGGTATGTGGAAAAGACTTTGGTTATGACAATTCAGGCACATAAACACTAACTTAAACCTTCTTTAAAATTACTTGACATTGAGTAGCTCGTGTTGATTATGTGAATTCTAAGGTTGTTAGAACTGCCGTAGTTTACCTGAGGATAGCATTATCAATAAAGTGAGTATTTTAAATAACATAATTTTGTCTTGACTTGACTTGGAGAGTGTATAAATCTCTAGTGGAGGGAGGTGGGTAGGGGTCATCCTAGGAAAGGATGGAGGAGGGGATAAAAGAAGTTTGTGTGGAAGGGACCTGGACATGAGGCATGTGTGAGCATGTTAGATAGGAGTTAATGGAGACAAATGGTTTTGGGACCCAATGAACTGTTGGAGTGTGAGCAGGGAAATATTTTGTGAAGAGATTCATGGAAACTGGTTAGCTGGACTTGAGTCCTGAAGGTGGGAAGTACAATGCCTGGAGTGACATCTAAACTGTCATAGTCATCATAGTCGTGTAGCCACTTCATGGGGCTGAGAAATTACCTAGGTGGGCTAATTGGGATGACCTGACTATGGGTCAGGTAGGTGGTTTTGGTCTGCCAATATGACATTTTTCAGAGCGTAGTTCTAGCTGCCCAGACAACTTTTGTTCCAAGTAGGAAATTAGATCTAACAAAAATGATCCTAAATGGATGAACAATAGATTAAAACATCTCATTGGTCAAAAGAGGCATATATGGCGTATCAAAAGAGGGGATGGACTGATAAGAAATCAATATTTTCAATTAAAGAGAGAAATAAAAAAAGGAATAAGAAAAGCAAAAAGGGATTATGAGGCTAAGGTCGTAAGGGATTCGAAGACTAACCCAAAAGGGTTCTTTCAGGTACAGTATACAGAAGTAAGATTAGGGATAAGATAGACCCACTTAAGAGTAACTCAGGACAGATCACAGACAGTGATAAGGATATGTGTGAAATTTTCAATACTTACTTCCTCTCAGTTTTTACTCAGGAAGATACTAGCGGAATTCCAGAAATAATAAATTATGTAGAACAGGAAGATAATAGACTATGCTTGATTGGGGTAACTAGTGACATGGTCCTCAGACAAATAGAGAAATTAAAACCTAACAAATCCCCAGGCCCTGATGAACTGTTTGCAAGAGTTTTAAAGGAATGTAAAGAGGAACTTAGCAAACCTTTGGCAAATCTTTTCAATATATCACTACAAACTGGCATAGTGCCAGACAAGTGGAAAAGGGCAAATGTAATACCTATTTACAAGGCAGGTGACAGGTCCTTAGCTTTGAACTATAGACCAATAAGCCTTATCTCCATAGTTGGTAAATTTATGGAATCAATAATTGCCGAGGCAATTCGTAGCCATCTTGAAAAGCATAAATTGATTAATGAATCTCAACACGGTTTTACTAAGGGGCGTTCCTGTCTTATGAATTTACTAACTTTTTTCACTAAGGTGTTTGAGGAGGTAGATCATGGTAATGAATATGTTATTGTGTATACGGACTTCAGTAAGGCTTTCGATAAAGTTCCACATCAGAGGCTACTGGGGAAACTTAAGGCACACGGAATAGGAGGAGAATTTTTTTCCTGGGTAGAGGCATGGTTGACAAATAGGCAGCAGAGAGTTTGCATAAATGGAGAGAAATCAGAATGGGGGCGCGTCTCAAGCGGTGTTCCACAGGGGTCAGTTTTGGGCCCCCTGTTGTTTACAATTTACATAAACGACATAGATGAGGGAATAAATAGTAACATAAGTAAATTTGCTGATGACACCAAAATAGGCCGTCCAATTCATTCAAATGAGGACATTAGAGCACTCCAGGATGATTTGAATAGACTGATGCAGTGGTCGGAGAAGTGGCAGATGCAGTTTAATGTAAACAAATGCAAAGTTCTAAATGTTGGGCAGGACAATAACCATGCCACATATAAGCTGAATAATGTAGATCTTATTACAGTGGTACCTCGAGTTACGATGGTCCCCAAAATCGCCCTTTTATGTAAGTTTATTTTTTTAAATGCTTTTGTAGGTATATTTTTGGGGGTGTAAAAGGACTAGTCTATTTTACATTATTCCTTATGGGGATAAATTCGTTTGGTAATGGCACTTGAACAGCATTCTCGAACGAAAAAATATCGTAACTCGAGGTACCACTGTACTTGTGATTGCGAGAAGGATTTAGGAGTTCTGGTTAGTAGTAATCTGAAGCCAAGATAACAGTGCATAAGTGTTTGCAATAAAGCTAACAGAATCCTTGGCTTCATATCAAGAAGTATAAATAATAGAAGTCCTCAGGTTGTTCTTCAACTCTATATATCTTTGGTTAGGCCTCATTTAGATTATGCTGCACAGTTCTGGTCACCGTATTACAGAATGGATATAAATGCACTGGAAAACGTACAAAGGAGGATGACAAAGTTGATCCCATGTATCAGAAATCTTCCCTATGAGGATAGACTGAGGGCCCTGAATCTGCACTCTAGAAAGGAGTAGAATTAGGGGGATATGATTGAGGTAGGGTGTGTAAAAGAAGAAAATTGAAAGTGAATATAGGAAAGAGTAAAGGTGATGAGGATAACAAAAAGAATAGGTGACTAAAGATTGGATATCAGATTGGAGGAGAGAGTATGGAGGAGGTGAATGTATTCAGATATTTGGGAGTGGACATGTCGGCGGATGGGTCTATGAAGGATGAGGTGAATCATAGAATTGATGGGGAAAAGGGTGAGTGGAGCACTTCGGAGTCTGTGGAGACAAAGAACCTTGTCCATGGAAGTAAAGAGGGAATGTATGAGAGTATAGTTATACCAACGCTCTTATATGGGTGTGAAGCATGGGTGATGAATGTTGCAACGAGGAGAAGGCTGGAGGCAGTGGAGATGTCATGTCTGAGGTCAATGTGTGGTGTGAATATAATGCAGAGAATTGGAGTTTGGAAATTAGGAGGAGGTGCGGATTACCAAAACGATTGTCCAGAGAGCTGAGGAGGGGTTGTTGAGGTGGTTTGGACATGTAGAGAGAATGGAACGAGACAGAGTGACTTCGAGAGTGTATAAATCTGTAGTGGAGGGAAGGCGGGGTAGGGGTCGGCCTAGGAAAGGTTGGAGGGAGGGGTAAAGGAAGTTTTGTGTGCGAGGGCTTGGACTTCCAGCAAGCATGTGTGAGCGTATTTGATAGGAGTGAATGGAGGCATATGGTTTTTTAATACTTGACGTGCTGTTGGAGTGTGAGCAAAGTAACATTTATGAAGGGATTCAGGAAACCGGCAGGCCGGACTTGAGTTCTGGAGATGGGAAGTACAGTGCCGGCACTCTAAAGGAGGGTGTTAATGTTGCAGTTTTATAACTGTAGTGTAAAGCACCCTTCTGGCAAGACAGTGATGGAGTGAATGATGGTGAAAGTTTTTCTTTTCGGGCCACCCTGCCTTGGTGGAATCGCCGATGTGTTAAAAAAAAAAAAAAAAAATGATTGAGGTGTATAAATGGAAAACAGGAAAAATAAAGGGATGTAAATAGCGTGCTGAAAATATCCAGCCAAGACAGGACTCGCAGCAATGGTTTCAAGTTGGAAAAGTTCAGATTCAGGAAGGGTATAGGAAAGCACTGGTTGGTAATAGAGTTGTGGATGAGGGAAAAATCCAGTACCGCCATAGATGCTAAGACGTTGGTAGTTTTAAAGAATAGGTGGGTGTGATTTGGACCTGACTAGCTTGTACTACCAGGGAGTAGCTGTACTAATTTTTAAGTGGAAGGACCTGACCAGGTGGTCGGCTAGATAATTATAATGGGTGCTTGGTGGAGTTGTCCTGACTAGCTTGTGCTACTAGGTCAGATGCAGTCTCCTTCCTTATGAATGAAACCTGCCTGGCTGGGCGGGGCATTGGCTTAAGCCGTTGGGATTTGGACCTGCCTGATGGCCAGTAGGCCTGCTGCAGTGTTCCTTTCTTTCTTATGTTCTTATGTTCTTATCTGGGCACCCTCAAAGAAGTGATTATGTGGAATGATGGTGAAAGTGTTTTTTTTGGGTCACCCTGCCCGGCCGGAGACAGCCGGCGTAGTAAAAAAAAATTGTAACTCTATTTATTAGGGGACAGTAAACAAAAACAATATTGAAAATTTTAATTTAAAAAAAATTAAAAGGGGAGTATATACTGTAGTTTTAAAAGAGTTCATGAGAAGATTGTGACAGCAATCCAAAATACAGATTTTTTTTATGACATTTATTTGAAGTACAGTAGACTGTTATATTATTTCTGTAGTTACGCCTGAAACGCGTGTTAGTTAAACGTGTTTGATAAACTGAAGAACTTATTTGAAAATAAGGTTACGTTCCTAGATCCCAAAAGTCAAGCAACTTTTTTTAGACCTCCAGATTTTAACAAAAATAAAAGTAAATATGTAATTATAGTTCATTGTCATGATGTATTATGGTTTTTTCTGCTTAAGACTACAAATGCAACAGAAGTAGTATATTTACCTTAAATTGTGGGTGCTTTGTGTTTGTCAATGATGGAAGAGAGTGGAGAGTTATGTTGTGGCCCTACTGGGCTGAGGTGGATGGTAGAGGTTCAGGTACAGAAGTCTATGGTTGTACTGGAGTGTGCATAAATTCTGTAATGGATTTCCTATTTTACCCTGCAGTACATTATTCAGCTGATGGTAAGGTATCAGCTGCTCTAGACATCTTTTTCACAGCACTGCTTCTAGCTTTGTCAGGTCTTCTTCAGTGAAAAGTCTAACTTTAAATCAGTAAGTCAGCCGAAAGTCAGTCAGGTCAGTCTGTCAAGTCAGTAGGTAAGTCAAGTCAGTCAAGTAAATCAGCGTCAAGTCAATCAGTCAGTTATTCATCACACACTCAATATTTACCTCATTCTTTTAATTGTATGAACTGATGCTTCATTAAGGCCACAGGCTGTCTCTTGTCTAATATCTCTATTTTCTTCATTAATTCTAAAACTTAAACGCTCATACATTGGCCACTTCCAGCAACACTTGTATGCCTACTGGTGTTATTCAAAACTTTAAAACTACTCAATGATAGCTCTAACACAGATGGAAGTGTCTCTGAAGATAAATTTCGGTTTGAGAAGTTTGTGGACCGAAAGCAATGCCCAGGATAACAGAAGGAAGGAAGGAAAGAAAGAAAGTAAGGAAGGAAGGAAGGAAGAAAGAAAGAAAGTAAGGAAGGAGCTTTGAAGTGCTAATTGCAGTTGATGGAAAGTGTCTAGTCATTATATATGTGTATATATATTATAGAACAATAGTAATAAACAATTTTTTTTTATTGTTGGTTGGTGTAAACAAGTTTTGTAAACAATATAATGATACTAATGTTTGTGCAATTATTGTGTTGCATACAATGAGTGTATATATATACATTGCACCTTACTTTGGTCTCACAGGCCACATAAGTTATGTAAAAAAATAAAATAGTGAAAGAAAAAAGAAACCTACAAAAGGAAGTAAACCAAAGTTTACCGGGTGAGCGGCATTCGCCACTGTTGCCATACGCGGCTCATTTTTTGCCAACTTTACGCCTCTATATCTCGGTAAATACTGATCACAAAAAAAAAAAAATTTGGGATTTAAACAATCAGAAAAATAATCTTAACATTTTGATAAGAAAAAAATAATTTTTTTTTTTTTCGAATATTTCCCGACATAGAATGACATTTTCAGAGAGGGGCCTCTGACAGTCAAAGGGTTAAGTACTTAGTGAATAAGTCTTTAGAATAAGCTGCCCCTAATGCCATGGCATGCCAGTGGCTCTCCTTGCATTACAGTTTTATAATTGTAACTACCAATATCTATGTATACTTGTAACTTGCAATGAAATAAAAATATTATATTATTATTATTATTATTGTCTGATACAATATACAGTGGACCCCCGAGTTTCGTAAGGTTCTTATTTCGTAAACATCGTGTTTCGTAAGCTTTTTACGATTTCAAGAATCGTAAAACTGCTTGTGTTTCGTAACGTATTAGACCTGTCCGCCTGCTCCGCGCCTGCGCGGGACGCAGGACGCCGCCAGTGAAGCGTTGTTTACCATTGAGAGAACATTACCTAGCACGCTCTTTCAAACATTCACACTACATTTTGGTGCTTTAGTGATTGTCACTGTGAAATAAGTCACCATGGGTCCAAAGAAGCTTCCTAGTGGCACCCCTGTGGTAAAGAAAGTGAGGAATACCATCGAACTGAAGAAAGAGATTATAGAAAAATATGAGAGTGGCGTACGTCTGAGTGATCTTGCCAGGATGTACAACAAAACCCCTTCTACTATCAGCTCTATCCTGGCAAAGAGAAATGAGATCAAGGAAGCTAATGTTGCAAAAGGGGTTGATATGTTAACGAAAAATAGATCGAAAACAGTGGATGAGGTTGAGAAGTTGTTGTTGGTGTGGATCCATGAAAAACAGAGAGCGGGTGATAGTATTTCCATGGCGATAATTTGTGAAAAGGCAAGGAAGTTGCACGCAGATCTTGTCAAGACAATGCCTGCAACCAGTGGTGAGACAAGTGATTTTAAAGCCAGCAAAGGCTGGTTTGACAGGTTTAAGAAACGTAGTGGCATACACAGTGTTGTGAGACATGGTGAGGCAGCCAGCTCAGACAAACGTGCAGCTGAAACATTTGTGCATGAATTCCAGGGGTTCGTAGAGGCTGAACAATTCCTCCCCCAACAAGTGTTTAACTGTGATGAAACAGGCCTGTTTTGGAAGAAAATGCCCAACAGGACCTACATTACTCAGGAGGAAAAGGCACAGCCAGGACACAAGCCTATGAAAGACAGGCTAACTCTCATGTTTTGTTCTAATGCTAGTGGGGATTTTAAAGTGAAGCCTTTACTGGTGTATCACTATGAAAATCCCAGACCCTTCAAGAATCATAGTGTTGACAAGAATAATTTGTGTGTGCATTGGAAGGCTAACACCAAGGCATGGGTCACTACGGAGATTTTCAAGGAATGGGTGACTGGAGTGTTTGGCCCTACTGTGAAGAAATACCTCTTGGAAAAGAAATTGCCACTCAAGTGCCTCCTGATACTGGACAATGCTCCTGCTCACCCTCACAACTTGCAAGAGTGTTTGTCTGACAAGTTTAATTTCATCAGAGTGAAGTTCTTGCCTCCTAACACCACTCCTCTCCTCCAGCCCATGGACCAGCAGGTCATTTCCAACTTCAAGAAACTGTACACCAAAGCACTGTTTGAAAAGTGCTTTGAAGTGACCTCGGACACTGAGTTGACCCTAAGAGAGTTTTGGAAAGATCACTTCAACATTGTGCAATGCATACGCCTTATAGATAAGGCTTGGGAGGGAGTGACTTCCAGGACTTTGAACTCTGCTTGGAGACCATTGTGGCCAGGTTGTGTCCAACAGAGGGATTTTGAAAGATTTGAGGCTGACCCTGACCTTGACCCTGACGACCCTGTGCCTGTTGTGGACACCATTGTGGCATTGGGGAACTGCCTGGGGTTGGAGGTGAGTGGTGAGGATGTGGAAGAGTTGGTGGAGGCCCACAGGGTAGAGCTAACAACTGAAGAGCTTCATCTGGAACAGCAACAGACCACAGCTGAGGTTATTGCTTCAAAGGAGGAGGGTGAGAGACAGAAGGAGGTGCCCTCTTCAGTGCTTAAGGAGATGTGTACAAAGTGGAATGAGTTGCAGACATTTGTTGAAAGACACCACCCTGAGCAAGCTGAAATGAGCCTTCTGTGCAGCCACTTCAGTGACAGAGCCATGTCGCACTTCAGGAAAGTGTTGAAGGGTCGCCAGAAACAGAGGACTCTGGACAGTTACTTCACCAGGCAGGGTCTGGTGACTCTCAAACTGGTCCTAGTGGCATTAAAAGACCAAAAGGGAAGTAACCCCAGAGAGGACTTGTTACCTGAAGTCCTTTTGGAGGATTTCCTTCCAACCACTAACTCCCTGCCAATATCAGCAACTGTACCTTCCAGATGCCTGCAACTCTTCAATAAAGGTAAGTAAATGTATATATATATATATTGTTTTTAATTTAGTATGTGAATATTTTTTTGTGGAACAGATTAATTGTATTTACATTATTTCTTATGGGAAATAATGGTTCGAATTTTGTAAACTTCGTGTTAAGTACTAGCTCCTGGAACGGATTAATTACGATACTCGGGGGTCCACTGGCAATTAAAAGATCAAAACACAATTCTGTCCTAAGACAGAATGGAACTGGACAAGTGTTCACGAAGGCTGGGATGGAGGTGGCAGGAGTATTGGGGGTGGCAGGAGATGGCAGTAGGTCTTCCCTGCTGACCCACAACAAGGATGTAGCTTGAGCTGGGGAAATTTTTTCTGCACCTGCAAACGGAACCATGTTTAGTTAATTTTACGAAGTGCTGTATAAAATTGTGCCGCAATTTTTCAATAGTGCAATAACCAAAATGTGGCAAATAAATCTGTGTAATATAACAGTCTATTCTAGTTGATAGACAAGTTGGGAACTTTAAAAATCTTCCAGTAGGGAGTTCCACATTTTCTAACCTTTCATGTGCAGGGGTTTTCTACTCAGGAGTCAAACTCATGGGATGTCAAAAAAGAGGTATTTATATATACAAATAACCTACACATAGGAGAATGAAACTTATGATGACATTTCAGGCATAATTTGAATCATTGCCCGGTCAGTGGCCCAAGTCAGTCAGAATCGTCGTCACAAGTGTCATTCTCCTGTGTATGGATTACGTATTTGTGTATTGTTCTAGTCATGGTATTGTGCCTTTTATTCTTTAGGTATTTATATCTTTTAACAACCATGCTGACATCACACATCCTTGTCTATGGCCTACTTTTACTGGGAAATAATCTCTCTCTCTCTCCTACATACTCTAACTTGAGACTAACTATCCTCAGCCCTCTGGATAATAGCTTTGGTAATCCTACACCTCCTCCTAATTTCCAAACTACGAATTCTCTGCATTATATTCACACCACACATTGCCCTCAGACATGACATCTCCACTGCCTCCAGCCTTCTCCTCGTTGCAACATTCACCACCCATGTTTCACACCCATATAAGAGTGTTGGTATAACTATACTCTCATACATTTCCCTCTTTGCTTCCAAGGACAAAGTTCTTTGTCTCCACAGACTCCTAAGTGCACCACTCGCCCTTTTCCCCTCATCGATTCTATGATTCACCTCATCCTTCATAGATCCATGTACTGACACGTCTATTCCTAAAAATCTGAATACATTCACCTCCTCCATACTCTCTCCCTCCAATCTGATATCCAATCTTTCATCACCTAATCTTTTTGTTATCCTCATAACCTTACTCTTTCCTATATTCACTTTTAATTTTCTTCTTTACATGCCCTACCAAACTCATCCACCAACCTCTGCAACTTCTCTTCAGAATCTCCCAAAAGCACAGTGTCATCAGCAAAGAGCAACTGTGACAACTCCCACTTTGTGTTAAGATTCTTTATCTTTTAGCCCACACCTCTTGCCAAGACCACGCATTCACTTTTCTTACAGCCCCATCTATAAATATATTGAACAACCACGGTGACATCACACATCCTTGTCTAAGGCCTACTTTTACTGGGAAATAATCTCACTCTCTCCTACATACTCTAACCTGAGCCTCACTATCCTCGTAAAAACTCTTCACTTCTTTCAGTAACCTATCTCCTATTCCATACACCTGCAACATCTGCCACATTGCCCTCATCCACCCTGTCATACGCCTTTTCCAAATCCATAAATGCCACAAAAACCTCTTTACCCTTATCTAAATACTGTTCACCTATATGTTTCACTGTAAACACTTGGTCTACACACCCCCTACCTTTCCTAAAGCTTCCTTGTTCATCTCCTGTCCTACTCTCCGTCTTACTCTTAATTCACACACAACCCGCACATATAAAAGAGAGGAGCTTACGACGACGTTTCGGTCCAACTTGGACCATTTACAAAGTCACACTAACACGAAGGAGAGGTGGAAGGGGTATTTATAGGCAGGCAGACAGGGGAGGGCACAAGAAAGTGGTGGAGGGGTAATGGAGGTAGTAGTGATAGTAGTAGTAGTAGTAGTAGTAGTAGTAGTAGTGGAGTCAGTCATAATCTAGGAAAGGAGCACTGCAATGAAGCAGGCGGCCCGCATGGGGTAAGAACAAGAACACAGTGGGGGAAAAAATGAAAATAAAATAAAGGACAAATACAAGGCAAAGAAAAGAAAGAAAACCCAGAGGAGAAAGGAGAAAGAGGAGAAGGGGGAAGAGATAGAAGGGGAAGGAATCAGGTTAAGTCACGGGTGTTCTGAAGTTTGGAGCATTTAACAATGTAATGGGAGAGGAAAGCATCTACAGAGACAAAGCCAGGGCTAAGATTCATACAGGGAAAATTGTGTATAAGGGAGGATTCAACCAAACGGCGACTGTGAAAGTTAGATGTAGGGTAGACAGTTTTAGCAGAAGACCAATCAATAGGATGACTGTGATCTCTGACATGACAGAAAAGAGCATTATTAGTGTCGGCAAGCCTAACACTATTTTTTGCCGACACTAATAATGCTCTTTTCTGTCATGTCAGAGATCACAGTCATCCTATTGATTGGTCTTCTGCTAAAACTGTCTACCCTACGTCTAACTTTCTCAGTCACCGTTTTGTTGAATCCTCCCTTATACCGAGGGTCCACTGTACATTGTTTCAGTCTGAATAGTGGTAGTGGCCTGCTGCTACCAGGCCCAACACCACCACTATATGTATGGCTTATGGTCAGTGTCCCTTATAAACCCAACAACAATAACATTATCACCAGTCCTCACATTCGTAATGACATATTTTATTCATTCTAGAGTATATGTCATGTTTCTATGTTATTAATATTGTTTTTTATGTCACAATAGATGAATTGTGATAGATAAATAAGCTGTAGAGCTGATATTAGTGTCAAATTAAAACATTTTGTCCTGCCTCCAAACAATAAACTCACCTCCCTCTCTCCTCTCCGTCTTCCATACACCAACAAGAGTCGTCAATAAGGTAAGTGTGATGTTAAATGTTCATTTATACGTGTTTTTAGTGCTATATTTATTTGTCATTCTTTTCTGTATGTAAATCTATATTTAATCTCTAAAAATTATTTTTGTTAATGCTCCTGGGTGTCTGAAACGATTAATTGAATTTACATTATTTCTTATGGGGAAAATGGTTTTAGTTTTTGCCGATTTTGGTTTTAGCCGATCCCTCTGGAACGGATTAAACACAAAACCAAGGGTCCACTGTACATATACAGTGGCCCCCCGGGTTCGTAAAAACTTCAATCCTGAAGTCTGCTTAAGTGCCATTACCGAACAATTTACCCCCTTTAAAGGGAAAAAATTTCGTAGGTTAGTCTATTTCAGCCCCCAAAAAATACTTTTCCACAAGCATTAAATTTATATTAAAATAAATTCGTTTCGGGGTTTACGAAACTCGGGGTCCACTGTACGTGGTCCTCGGGTCGATGGCCCCCAAAATCGCCCTTTTATGTAATTTTTTTTAAAAGCTTTTGTAAGTATTTTTGGGGTTAAAAAGGAAAAAAACCCTTATTTTATTTTTATTCCTTTGGGATAAATTCGTTTGGTAACATAAACGGTTCTAAAAACCAAAAAAATATGAAATTTTCGGGTCCACTGTATTCATTTTGGTTCCAAAAGCCAGGGTTTAAACCCCCAGTTTCTGACAAAACCTGACATAATGCCTTAAAAATACAGTAGACTGTCATTGCCAATTTTTTTGGCACTTTTGGTTTAAAAAGGTGTGTTGGGCAAATTTTATTCAACACTTCAAAAATTAATTTAACCTTTTCAGTTTGCGGGGGGGAAAAAATTCCCTTTTTCCCTCAAGGGGCCGCCTTGTTGTGGATCGGGGGGGAAGCCCCCCCACCCCCCCTCTCCCCCCGGGGCCCCCCGATACCACCATCCCAGCATTTCTTCCCCATCCCAGTTCCACTTCTCTCCTACAAGCTAGCTGTGTTTCTGAATTGTATTTTGATCTTTTAATTGCCATATCTTTTTCTGCCAAGCAATCATGACACCCTGTGGCATCCCCGTGTTGCTGAAAGTGGCAAAAAAAGGTATAAGCATTTAAGTCTTAAATTAATGAAGAAAACGAGATAGTTTAGACAAGAGATAACCTGTGGCTGTAATGAAGTGAAAATTTACAAAAATGGGGTAAACATGATTTTTTATAACGCACTGACTTGACTAATAACCTGACTTACGGGAAATTTTACTGACTGACTGACGGGGGGACTTACTAAAGACGACTTGACTTACTGTACACGGGAAACGACACTGAACTTTACTGACTGAATGACTTGACTGACTGAATGCTTGACTGACTGAATGGCTTGACTGACGAAACTTTACGACTGAATAAACGGCTGACTTACGGGAACCCCCGGCTGACTTTCTGAAGGGGGAAAATTTCTAAGACGGCTTTCTGAATGACTGACTTTCTGAATGACTGATTTTTCTGAATGACTAAATTTCCGAATGACTGACTTTCTGAATGACTGCCCTTTCCAAAATGACTGACTTTCTGAATGACTGACTTTCTGAATGACTTTTTTTCCCCTGAATGACTGACTTTCTGAATGACTGACTTTCTGAATGACTGGCTTTCTGATTGACAAACTTTCTGAATGACTGACTTTCTGAATGACTGACTTACTGAATCCCATTACTGAAGGGGCGCTTACTGAACCCCCAAAACTTACTGAATGACGGCTTACTGAATGACTGACTTACTGAATCCCCTTTTTACGACACCTTTACTGACTTCGCTTACTTTTTTTCTGACTTACAAACTTTACGGGCTTACGGGCTTTACTTTTTTAACTGATTTTACGGCTTTGGGGGCTTGGGGGCCCCTTTACTTTTTTTCGGCTTACTTTTTTACTGATTTTGGGGTTTTTTACTGATTTTGGGTTTTTTACTTTTTTCTTTTTTAACGCTTTACTTTTTTAACTGCTTTTTACGGCTTTAGGGCCCAACTGACTTACTGGCTTTACTGACTTACGGCTTTCGCTTCAACACGGCTTACTGACCTGACTTACTGACTTACTTTTTTGCAGCTTACTGGCTTTACTGACTTACTGACTTCGCTTACTGACTTTCTTTTTTGCGGCCGGCTTACGGCTTTTTTTTCGGCTTAACCCCCTTTGGCTTTACGGGCTTACTGACCCCCCGGCCCTGACTTACTGACTTACGGCTTTACTGACTTCCCCGACTTCAGCTTTACTTTTTTCGGCTTTACTGATTTGCTTTTTACGGGTTTTTTCGGCTTCAACTGCCCCCCTTGGCTTTGCAAACCCCGGGCTTTACGGGCTTTACTTTTTTCGCTTTACGGGCTTCTTTTTAGCTTACTGGCTTTCGCTTTCGCTTCGGTTTTTTTTTCTGACTTTAAATTTTTTGGCAGCGGCTTACGGGCCGCGGCTTGGGGGGCCCGGCCCACTTTTTTGCCCCTTTTTGGGGCCCACGGGCCCCCACTGGCTTGACTTACGGGCGATTCTCTTTTTTGGGGCGGGCTGAATGACTGACTTACTGAAGGGCGGACTTACGGGCTTTACTTTTTGGGGTTTTGGGGGGGCTTAGTGACTTTGCTGACTTAGTGACTTTACTGACTTACGGCTTTCGCTTTACGGGCTTATTTATTTTTTTGGGGCTGACTTACTGGTTTCCCCCACTTTTAAGGGCTTACTGACGCCCCCACTGACCCCCCAGCTTGATTCTCTGGTTTCGACTGACTTGACTGACTGAATGACTTATTTTTTTTCACTGAAGAGGACCCTGAAACTGTGCCTAGTGCAGCGGGCCCTTCCGTCCATTGTATAATGTACTGTAGAAAAAAAAAAGAAAGAAATCCCCCTAAGAATTTATGCACACTTCAGTACAACCATCGACTTCCCGTACCCCCAAACCCCTACCAACCACCCGCCCAGTAGGGGAAGCATTTTTAAAAATCCACTCTCCACAATCATCCACAAACACCAGCACCAACAATTTAAGGTAAGAAATATATTATTTCTGGTGCATTTTTTAAACTTATGCAAGTAAAAAAACATTATAAAAGACAATGAACTACAATTACATATTCATTTTTTTTTTTGTAAGATGTGGGGAAACCCAAAAAAATTTTTTTGGTTTTTTTGGGGGGGTAAGGGCTTTAAAACCCCCTTTTTCCCCCCAAATTCTTCAGTTCATCTAACAGGTTTTACATAACACGGCATTTTCATGAACGTAACTAAAGTGTTAAATGATGGTCTTTGGAAGTGAAAATGATGACAAACACCGTAAAACTAGTGTATATAACTTATGAAAATCTGACTATTCTAAACTTTAAAGAAAAATAAAAACAGTTATTTTTAAAGAATAATGAACACAATTTAAAAAATTATGACTGGGACTTCTTTTGTACTTCCATTCCCCTTTTTTTTTTCTTCCTTTTTTTTCTATAAATACTCACCTCTCATCCGACAGTAGGATATAAATATTTTTTTAAAGGGGGGTAATGGGGTG
This sequence comes from Cherax destructor, assembly GCA_009830355.1. Lineage (NCBI taxonomy): Eukaryota > Metazoa > Arthropoda > Malacostraca > Decapoda > Parastacidae > Cherax > Cherax destructor. Next base: position 12,331 of record WNWK01005236.1, on the reverse strand, counting down.
TACTGTTTGTATTTTACTTTTATTGTTTTTTTGCCTAGTTCTATTTTAACATTTTAAAAATGTTATAGATGGGGCAATGGTGACATTAAAACAGTATCTAAAAAAAGGGGTTTTTACAAACCCCCCACTAGTACAGTATGCTTGGGGAAAAATCAGTAAGGGGCAGCTCCTCGTTTAACGACCAATTTCCCCCTTTCTGACCTACTCTTAGGAACCTAACTCGGTCGTTAAATGAGAAATACCTGTAGTGGGGGAAAAAAAAAAAACCCAACACAACAACTCCCTCCTCCCCCATTGCCTTCAATACTACATTAGTTAAATATCAAATGGTACTGTACTTGAGTGATCACATGAGTGAAAATGCACAAGAGTGAGAATTTTACTGCATATGGTTTTGATGAAATATAGGGTCCCCCCCTGTAAGTGAAATGGGACATAGCTAACTCACTTAAAGCAAGGGGGGGGTGTATACCTGGAGAGGGGGGTTTTTGGGGGCCGCCCCCCCGGCCTGGCGGCCAGGCCTCATGGTGGGGGGGGGCCTGATCAACCCCGGCTGTTACTGTTTCCGCACGCCCAAAACCCGGCCCCCCGAACCACAGCCCGGGGGGGGCAGGGGGTGGCGTTGGGGTGCCTGTCCCCCTTCAAGACAGCCAGGGGGGGGTTTTGGGAATTTTCCCCCTTTTTTGCTGGGGGGCAGTTGGGGAAAGTCTTGGGCACCTGACACTTATTGTGTTGTCTTTTATCGTGCTAGTGGCACCCCCCCCCTTTTTATTGGAGGGGTGTTGTCGTCTGCCGAATCTTTTTTTTTTTTATAGGGGGGGATTTTTTATGTAAGGTTTGGTACCCAAAAACCCCCAGGATTTTCCAAGTGTATATGATCATTTCTCCTGCCTGCATTCCCCCGGGGGTAAAAGGTTTAGGAACTTCAAGCGTTCCCAGTAATTGAGGGGGGTTTTTTCGCAGTTATGTGTGCTGTGAAGGGGGTTTTTTGTACATATTCTAGGTCAAATTTCACCTGCCTTGAAAGGGGGCTGTTGGGGCACAGCAATATTCCAGCTTAGATAGAACAAGCTACCTGAAAAGTGTCATCATGGGCTTGGCACCCCTAGTTTTGAAGGCTCTCATTATCCATCTTGTCATTTTTTTAGCAGATGAAATTGATCAATGTTATGGCTTTGAAGGGTCTTCTGGCTGATCCTGCCGGGTTTTTTTCATTAGTTTTGTCTTTTTTGGGGGTTGGAATTTTTTTATCCCCGTGTGTTTTAATTTCCTCATTTTTTTCATTGGAGAGGGGAAATTTTTCATCATTTAATTTCATTTAATTTTCGGGGGCCCTTTAAAGGGGTTTGGTTGTTTCCCGCCTGGGTCTTGCAGTGTCTTCAATGGAGGACACTGTCATGAAAATTCGGGTGTCATCTGCAAGGAAACAACTGTTGCTTATATCCCTGTCTATGTATATGGGGAAAAAGATGGGGGCGAGTATTGGCCTTGGAACAAACTTTTACCGTAGCCGCCTCAGACTTTACTTTGTTTACTATTACTCCATCTAAATTTTTCCGTTATTCCATTTTGCTCTTTTTCACCATGGTCATACTTGTCAAAGGCTTTTCAAAGTCTGTGTATATTACATCTGCTGGGAAGACAGGGAAACCTGCTCTAAACCCATGCTCCCCTGGGTTGTGTAACTGATGGGTATCTAGATGGGTGGCGATTTTCTTCTTGGGCCTTTTCAAACATTTTTATGATGGGACGTTCGCTATTAGTCTGTAGTTCTTTACTATTGCTTACTGCACCCTTTGTGGGTGATCAGGCTATCCTGGGGGGTCAGGGCCCTGATCCTGGGTTTACTGCTGGCTGGACATAGCCCAACGTACTAACCACAGCCTGGCTGATCTGGCACTGACTTTGGGATCTGTCAGCTCCCTTTTGGGGAAGACAACCAGGGGCTCATGGTAATTCTCTTTGGCTGGGGGGGAGGCTGTTGAACAGTCTTGGGCCCGGACACTTTTGTGTTTTTCTTAGTGTAATAATGGCGCCCTATTTTTCACTGGGGTATGTTACATCGCCTGCCAAGTCCCTTTCGTAGGGAGTGATTTTTGTGTGCAGATTAGGGACCGGGCCCTTCAGGATCTTCCAGGTGTAGATTATGATGTATATCTCTCGCCTGCAATCCAGTGAGTACAAGTTAAGTCCTCCATTTTCTTCTCCTTCTCCCTTTTTCTTCCTCCTCCTGCCCAGCACAAATGTCTCAGTGTTTAACATTACTAGGTCATCCTAGATTAATTTACACAAGCTACTATAGAAATCAATTGTAAAAAAATAACTTGTGGGTTGAACCTGCGTAGTTACTACCCCTCCCCCTCAGGCCTTTTCTGCTTCCCGGATGTTAAAAAAGCCAGAGGGAAGGGATTGAAAGGGGGGGGTGTCCATGGGTCCCTTTCCATAGGATGTTAAAAGCAAGTGATGGGGGCTTTGCAATTCTTGATGAACACGGAGTTCCAGAGTCTGGGCCTGGGGGGAGAGTGCATGGGCCTTCTCGAGTCATTTGGGGCCCTTTTGCCTTTTGAGTTATTTGCGTCAGGATAATATCAGATGGTTTGTGTCTACCAAATTCTTGGCTCTCTCATAAAAAATTTTTGGGTCTTCGACTCTCAGTCTTGTTAGCGGCTCACTAAAAACAGGTCATATTGGGACTTGAGTAGTCACCCCATTTCCTTGCTGTCATCTTTTAGGACCCATCTCGTTTAAGTAGGGGCCCAATACTGGATATTGTTCTTTTACTTTGATTTGGCATAAGAAAATAAATACTTTGGGTTTCTTTTGATTTCATTTATGGCTTTTAGTTCCCCATTTCTTGACTCCTGTAGATTCCTTTGCTTTAGTTCGATGTTTGCTATTTCTCGACCAGTGTCTCCTACGTATTGCCCGATATTTGGCTTCTTTTTTTGCCGCTCTGTTTTCTTTGCCTTTGCCTGTATAGGGGAAACGCCTTTCTCTTTCTAGTTTACATCTTCTCCTTTCCTTAAAGGATATGCCTAGAGCATCCTCGGGCCCAGGTTAATCTGTTCTAGACATGGTTGGGATCTGTGGATCCCGTGTTGCTAAGGCTATCTTCCCCCGTTTATATCATTTAAGACTTGGTTTACTTGGTCCCACTTTGTTTTTGTTATTGGTTGAATTTGGTGGGAAAACTTCTTTTGACTGATCACATTTTGTTGGTCAGGGGCCCCTGCATACATGTCTGAACCTCTTTATGTTGTGACCAGGGTAGTACAGTGGTACCCCGACTTAAAATGGTCCCCAAACCCTCCCTTTTATGTAAGTTTATTTTTTTAAATCTTTTGTAAAATTAATTTTGGGGATCTAAACGGACTAGTCTATTTTACATCATTTCTATGGGATAAATTTGTTTGGTAATGGCACTTGAACAGCATTCTGGAATGAAAAATATTGTAAGTCGGGGTACCACTGTATATTGTTTTTGATATGGTGACATTTCGTATCAGATCATCATTGTTAGTGAAAATGAGTCCAGTGTAGTGGTACCTGACTTACGATATTTTTTATTCCCGAATGCTTTCAAGTGCCATTAAAACGAATTTATCCATAAGGAATGATGTAAAATAGACTAGTCCTTTTGACCCCAAATTAACTTACAAAAGCATTTAAAAAATAACTTACATAAAAAGGGGAGTTTGGGACCATCGTAAGTCGGGTACCACTGTATTCTCAATCTTGTAGAATCTATTATTTATTGGTTTAAGGTGAATTTGGTGCAGAGATTTAAAAGCTCGTGTGTGTGTTGAGTTTTCATCTGAGCTGCCTCCTGGTGTTATCTCTGCTACATTATTTGCTATATTCCTCCATTTTAGGTGCCTTAAGTTGTTGGGGGGCAGGAGCTGGAAGATTTTCCAGACAGTGGTCAATTTTTAAAAGCTGTTTCCGGAATTGTTGGGATGATGCATCTGGAGGCTTGTATACAACCACAATGACCAGGTTTTGGTTCTCGATCTTTACTGCTAAAACTTCAACTACATCATTTGAGGCATTTAGTAGTTTAAAAAAAACAAATATTTTAATTTAGCTTTATGGTATACATTGGACCCTCGGTTTTCGTCGATAATTCTTTCCAGAATGCTGTTCGAGTGCCGTTACTGAACGAATTTGTTCCTATAAGGGAGAATGTAAATTATATTAGTCGTTTCAGACCCCCAAAAATACACTTACAAAAGCACTTACAAAAATACACTTACATAATTGTTCGAGTTGGGAGCTGGAGGAAAACCGAGGGTCCACTGTATTTATAAAACAATAGATTTGAGTGAGCAGTGATATGTTTAATATTTACAGATGAGTAATTTGGCCAAGGTCAACCAGAGCAACAATGATGACAGTGATTCTGATGAAGAAGAAGATAAACCTGTTGTTTCTTCAGCAACACTCAGACATAATGGTTGTGTCAACAGGATAAGGGTAAGTGCATCTCTTGACATGTTAACCCTTTGACTGTTTCGGTCGTATACGTATATACGTCTAACGAGCCAATGTTTCAGGCGTATTAATACGCATAAATTCTAGTGGCCTCAAATCAAGTGGGAGAAAGCTGGTAGACCCACATGTGAGAGAATGGGTCTTCATGGTCAGTGTGCTCAGGAAAGAAGCTAGGATGGTGGGGAAGGCAGCCTGGGACCCCATGGGTGTTGACAGGCAGTGAGGGTGGTGAGTGATGGTATAATATGTCATTTTGACAGCAGCCCCACCCTGACTCAGCATATTTAGACTCCACACACACCACACCAAGCTTCCAGATGCTAATAGCAGTTGTAGGAAAGTGTCCAGTCATTATATATGTGTATATATATTAAGGAACAATAGTAATAAAGAATTTTTTTGTATTGTTGGTTTGTGTAAACAAGTTTTGTAAATAATATAATGATAATAATGTTTGTGCAGTTATTGTGCTGCATACAATGAGTGTATATATGTACATTGCACCTTACTTTGGTCTCACAGGCCACATAAGTTACTTGGAAAAAAAAATATTGGAAAATACAAGAAACCTTTGAATGGGAGTAAATACAGTGGACCCCCGAGTAATGAGCACCCCGGAAATCATACAATTATGTAAGTATAATTGATATGTTTTAAATTGTTATCTCACTCAATTAGTTGCATTGCTGCAACTAATTGATATGTTCAACTTATAATCAAACTTTATAACTTAGATATGCAATTATACTTATTTTATAAATTATCAACCATAACTTTTTACCATGTAGTCTGTAATTAAGTAGTCCTAAGAATGCCCGCAATGCACAACATATTAGGGGCTTTTGGCATGTACATCTCATCAATAACTATGTATCTTGTCTACCCAACCATGTATCATTGTACCATGTCTCAATAAAGTATTATTATTATTATTATTATTATTATTATAAGTGCTTTTGTAAGTGTATTTTTGGGGGTCTGAAATGGACTAACCTACTTGACATTATTTCTTAAGGGAGTAAATTCGTTAGGTAATGGCACTTGAGCAGGCTTCTGGAATGAATTTTGCTCATTACTCGGGGGTCCACTGTATAAGTGTACCAGATAAGCGGCATTTGCCGCTGTTGCCATACGCTGCTCATTTTCTGCCAACTTTACGCCTCTATATCTTGGTAAGTACTGATTGCAAAAAAAAAATTTTGAGCTTTAAACAATCAGAAAAATGATCTTAACATTTTGATAAGAAAAAATATTTTGTTTTTTTTCGAATATTTTGCAACACCAGGAGACTAAACTTAGGGATTTGGGGTTGCGACAGTCAAAGGGTTAATAATAGTAATAATTAGCAATTCTGAATTTTATAATTTCCTGAATGCCTGTTCTTATGAAATATTCACAGTACAACAAGTACGATAAAAATGAATAATGAAATTTATAATTGAAAGTTACAGCATGATCAATCATCAGGCTCATTGTGAAAGTGAGGGTAGTGTGTTCACTGTCTGTGCTCTACCAATATGTCTAACTTGAGGTTTTGAGGCATATGTGGAGTCAAAGAAATTTATCACACCTATACTGTTGAATAGGTGTGAAGCATGGGTTTTAACCCTTTGACTGTCTCAACCCCTAATCCTGGGGTGTCTCCTATTGTCGCAAAATTTTTGAAAAAAAAAAAATGATTTTTTCTTATGAAATAATAGAGAATCTTTTCCCGATGGTAATGACACCAAAAGTATGAAATTTGATGGAAAACTTACGGAATTACGCTCTCGCAAAGTTAGTGATCTCGGCGATATATACGCATCAGCAATTTCGCCGACTTTGAGCCCTATTTTTGGCCAATTCCATTGTTCCAGTCGACCAAACTCATAGCTATTTCTTTAGAACTTCATTTGTTCTATCGATTGAGTACAAGAAACCACCAATTTACCGGTTTCAACTACCCAATAAAGTGGTCAGAAATTAGCAATTTGGCCAATTTCATGCAAAATAAAAAAGTTGTCAATTTCAAAATAGGGTCCAGAATAAACAATGCAGACATTCCTGGCACTAAAATAAGATGTTATCTGTTCGTTAGTCACGTCTTTAGGCCCTTCTTATATTACTCTTGCTTTCTATTTTGATTTTATATTCACACAAAAAAGAGAATATTTACTGTTATTCAGACTATTGCATTATTGTAAAAATGGTATAAATATTATCATTGCACTTGTGAAAGAATATTAGACTCACCAGTTGATGTGTATTGGACGCATGGCGTGATTTGTTTACTCTTGAACATTGGGAAAAATCGAACATTTCCCCTACTTTGAGCTCAATTTCAAGGTCGTTTTCATTATGAAACTAATCAAAATCATCTCTATTTCTGTAGTATGTTCTCCCCTCTATCAAATGAGACCACGAAAAAGAGAATACAACTATAAATACTATACGAAAACTCACCTCAAAGTCGGCGTTTTAATCCAAAAACACGGTTAGTTTTTTTTCCTCTATGCATTGCGTGCTGCAGGATTTTTTTATACAGTGCACACTGACTACACAGACCCATTCTCTCATATGTGGGCCTACCAGCTTTCTCCTGCTTGATTTGAAGCCGCTAGAATTTTTTAGTATATATACGTCCGAAACAGTGGCTCGTAAGACGTATATATACGACCAAAACAGTCAAAGGGTTAAACACTGCAGTGAGAAGAAAGCTGGAGGCAGTGGAGATATCATGTATGGTGTGAAAAATATGCAGTGAATTCGGAGTTTTGAGAGTAGGATAAGGTGTGGGGGTTACCTACAGTATTAACCCTTAAATGGTCCAAACGTATATATACGTTACCTCGGCCAGTGCCCCGAATATTTTGAAAAAAAAATATTTTTTTTATAGAAATAAAGAGCACAATTTTCTAAGTGTTATAGGATAAAAATAAAAAACTTTAGGGTCAGTACTTACCGAGATATGACGCCGCGAAGTTGGCACTTGGCGATCACCTGACGGCAACATGAACCACTGCCACTTGTAGAAAATCTACATATTTACCATTTTCTTCCAATTTTTTTTAATATTCTTGGTTTTTATTATGTATGATAGCTATTTTACAGTAAATCTTTTGATTTCAATGTCAATTGTTGTTTATACACTAATATTATATATAAAATTTTTATCATACTGACACAAACACACACGTACACACTGATAGGTGATTTTGCACACCTGGCTGAATCACATTCTATTATCTACAACTATATACAAGTATTTACATGTCCCACTTATGTTTCTAGAAGTCCACAATTGTATAATACTCCATGAAGCATGGATTCATACAGAGTGCCACCCCACACTGGTGACATATGAATCGTGTGTCCTTCTGCTGTTGTGGTCGTTTTGTGGTGGTATCACACACAACACACTTCTTCTGGGAATGCTTCTTCTTTGGGGTAGGTGGTAAAGGTACCAGGTAGTGACAGTTAGGGATGATTCGGGTTGGCACTTTCCCCACTGGCTGTGGTTGTGGTTGAGGAACAAGTCGCTGTTGAGGGGCAGGTACAGGTGTGGTACCATACTTTTTGCTATCTGTTTTACGATATTCAGGGAGAATTCCGCAAAATGTTGTCGTTTTCCAGTCTTTATTTCATACATACTATTGAATGCATTGATCACTGCAATCTCTACAAGGTGGAAAAACAGTTTTATATACCACTTGCGACTCCTACGCACACAGTCAACAAACCCTATCATCATGTCACACTTGTCAACTAGTCGCATATTGTTCGTATAGTCGACGACACCAGCTGGTTTGACAATATGTTCATTGGTGAGCCGGCTCATTTTGTCTGTACATCTCGTTTCTGTGGATGGTTGACAGAAATGTCACGTCCCGTTTGTCATGCCACGTCAGTGCCATGATGTCATTGGCATGAAACATTTGCACTGCACCTTCAACACTGCCACTGAAGCTTGGCATATGTTTTCTATTCCTTCTCACTGTTCCACATATATCAGTATTGTTCACATGCAGGAAATCAGCGAGCATAGGGCTTGTATACCAGTTGTCTGTGTACAATGTATGGCCCTTGCCAAGGTATGGTTCCATCATCCTGCCAACAACATCACCAGAAATGCCCAACATGCGCCTGGTATCGTCGAGTGTTTTTTTCCCGGTGTATACAATGACATCTAACACAAGACCTGTCTCACAGTCGCACATAACAAAAAGTTTTATACCAAAGCGATGACGTTTGCTCGGGATATATTGCTTGAATGACAGGCGTCCCTTGAATAGAATCAAGGACTCGTCAACAACAATGTTTTTGAAAGGATAAAAGTAGGCACTGAATTTCTGCTTCAGGTACATAAACACTTCCCGGATTTTGTATAGAAGGTCATTTCTGTTGGGCATATTCCTGTCTGAGAAGTGCAACATTCGTAGCAACAGAATGAATCTGTTGCAGGAAAGGAGGTCACGGAAGACAGGAGTACTGATGAAGTGGTCTGTGGACCAGTAGTTACGTATATTGTTCTTATAGGTATGTGGCATAGTCTATGACAGTGGCAAGGAATAAATACATTTCAGCCACTGTTGTGTCTTTCCACCTGCGCAGCCGTGACGATTCTCCAACCTCTGCTGTGTTGTCCATGACATAGCGATAATAATTGTTCATCTGGGTCACTATCAAGTTCATTATAGGCTCGTCAAAGTATAACTGGAAAAAGTCTAACTCTGTAGACTCATTTGTTATGGGACATTCTGGCAGGATGCCACTTCCACTCACATCAAAATCAAAAGGCTGTGGCACGAATACACTTTGTGTCCACTTCCACTCTCGGTCACATGGTGCAGGGTGGACCTGTTGCATGGGGTGTGGGGAAGCAGGTGGGGGAACAGGAGTGGAGGCAGCACATGGCTGAGGGGGTGCCGGGCTGTCCTTTGTCTGTCCAGACACCGTGCCACCCACCACTTCTTCCTCCATCCCCGCAAATTCACCTTCATGATCACTATCACTATCAGTGGCCGGGGTTTTGGATCGTGACCTGCCACGACCCTTGGGGACTGCATATGGCACACTGCCTGAACGTAGGCGACGATGCCTAAAAGTACGCTTCACAGGTGAATAATGAACATCACTATCACTAGACGAATCCTGCAATGGCATAAAATCAATCTCATCATCACTTACATCACTTTCACTATCACTAAAACACCGGGAAAAGGATAGTTTCCTCTTGCGTAGTTGCCTATGGGAAACACTCGCCACTCCAGAGGTGCTTGGCCCAGGGTCTTGTGTGGCCACACTTGCCACCCCAGAAGTGCTTGGCCTAGGGACTGGTGTGGCCACACTGGCTACCCCAGAGGTGCTTGGCCCAGGGTCTGGTGTGGCCACAGTGGCCACCCCAGAGGTGATGGGCTGAGGGTCATCTGGGTTATCGTCAATATTTTCACTAATTCCTTGATTATTAGTGGCCACATCGGTGTCAAATCCACTAATCTCACGTTGTATATCACTTTCCTCGAATAGTAGTGTTAATACGACGAGGTGTGAGTGAATCACTAGGATGTGCCATGATGTTGACCCAAGATGGAGCTGAATGTAACTGGTCCTACCATGTGGTACCCAATTGTCCAGGATTTTTTTTAACCCGGCGCACACTGAGTGCGCAGACCCATTCTCTCATGCCTAGGTGACTCAGGCCTATCGTGCCAATTTTGAAGGCATGACAAATAAAACGTAAATATACGTTTGGGGCAACTGTAGTACCAACGTAAATATACGTGCGGACCGTTTAAGGGTTAAGAGGTGCTGAGGAGGGGTTGTTGAGTGGTTTGGACATTTAGAAATAGAAAAAAACAGGATAACTAGAAGGCATATAAATCTGGGGTGGAGGGAAAGAAGGATAGGTGTTGTCCTTGGAAAGGTTGGAGAGGGGGTAAAAGCATTTTTGAGTAATGGGGACTTGTACATCCAACAGACTTTTGTGAGTGTGTTTGGTAGGAGTGCATGGAGGCAAGTGGTTTTTATGATTTGACATGCTGTTGGAGTGTCAGCAAGGTAACATGAAGGGATTCAGGGAAATGGTTAGCTGGCCTTCAGTCCTGAAGAAGGGATGGGGGATGTTGCAGTTTGGAGAGGCATCTGAACTGTGGTTTCATCACACTTCTGGCAAGAGAGTGATTGAATGATTGAAAGTGTTTTTTTCCTCTTTTTTTTTTGGGGGGGGGAGGGGAGGTCACAATGTCTCCCAGTTTAAAACATAATGTAATACATAATATTATGAGAGATGTATTAATATTCTTAGGCCACACGTGTTAACAACATTCATCTTGCTGCAACTTGGTCTGAGTTGGGTCAGGTCAACATCTTTGACGTGAGTCACATGCTCAACGTTGTCAACAACAAAAGTAGCCAAGAGACCTTCCAAGAGGACATTGCAGGTGACCCATTGTTCACTTTTAACGGACATCGCACGGAAGGCTTCGCTGTGGACTGGTGTCCAACCATGCCTGGTATGTCTTGCTTTTTTTTATTAATACATCGGCCATTTCTCACCAAGGCAGGGTGCCCCAAAAAAGAAAAACTTTTATCATTCACTCCATCACTGTCTTGCCAGAGGCGTGCTTACACTACAGTTATAAAACTGCAACATTAACATCCCTCCTTCAGAGTGCAGACACTGTACTTCTCATCTCCAGGACTCAAGTCTGGCCTGCCAGTTTCCCTGAATCTCTTCATAAATGTTACCTTGCTTACACTCCAACAGCATGTCAAGTCCTAAAAACCATTTGTCTCCATTCACTCCTATCAAACACACTCACGCATGCTTGCTGGAAGTCCAAGCCCCTCGCACACAAAACCTCCTTTACCCCCTCCCTCCAACCTTTCCTAGGCTGACCCCTACCCTGCCTTCCCTCCACTACAGATTTATACACTCTTGAAGTCATTCTATTTTCCATTCTCTTTACATGTCCGAACCACCTCAACAACCCCTCCTCAGCCCTCTGGATAATAGTTTTGGTAATCCCGCACCTCCACCTCCTCCTAATTTCCAAACTATGAATTCTCTGCATTATATTCACACCACACATTGCCCTCAGACATGACATCTCCACTGCCTCCAGCCTTCTCCTCGTTGCAACATTCATCACCCATGCTTCACACCCATATAAGAGTGTTGGTATAACTATACTCTCATACATTCCCCTCTTTACTTCCATGGACAAAGTTCTTTGTCTCCACAGACTCCGAAGTGCTCCACTCACCCTTTCCCCCTCATCAATTCTATGATTCACCTCATCCTTCATAGACCCATCTGCTGACATGTCCACTCCCAAATATCTGAATACATTCACCTCCTCCATACTCTCTCCCTCCAATCTGATATCCAATCTTTCGTCACCTAATCTTTTTGTTATCCTCATCACCTTACGCTTTCCTATATTCACTTTCAATTTTCTTCTTTTAAACACCCTACCAAATTCATCCACCAACCTCTGCAACTTCTCTTCAGAATCTCCCAAAAGCACAGTGTCATCAGCAAAAAGCAACTGTGACAACTCCCACTTTGTATTTGATTCTTTATCTTTTAACCCCACACCTCTTGCCAAGACCCCCGCATTCACTTCTCTCACAACCCCATCTATAAATATATTGAACAACCACGGTGACATCACACATCCTTGTCTAAGGCCCACTTTTACTGGGAAATAGTCCCCCTCCCTCCTACACACTAACCTGAGTTTTCCTGTAGAAAAGCCGAGTTCTCTGTAGAAAATCCTAGTTCTCTGTAGAAAATCCTAGTTTTCCTGTAGAAAAGCCGAGTTCTCTGTAGAAAATCCTAGTTCTCTGTAGAAAATCC
>WNWK01005235.1:113544-124363 GCA_009830355.1 Cherax destructor | reverse complement strand
GGAGACAAAAACTGTTATCCAAGAGGACAAAGAAGGAATGTATGAGAGTATAGTGGTTCCAACACACTCATATGGGTGTGAAGCATGGGTTGTGAATGCTGCAACAAGGAAGAGGCTGGAGACAGTGGAGATGTCATGTCTACAGTCTGAAGGAAAAAAGGTAAATGGTGCTTCGAGGTGTCTGTGGAGACAAAAACTGTTATCCAAGGAGGCAAAGAAGGGAATGTATGAGAGTATAGTGGTTCCAACACACTCATATGGGTGTGAAGCATGGGTTGTGAATGCTGCAACAAGGAAGAGGCTGGAGACAGTGGAGATGTCATGTCTACAGGCAATGTGTGGTGTAAATATTATGCAGAGAATTCGTAATGTGAAAATTAGGAGGTGTGGAGTTACAAAAAGTATTATTCAGAGGGCTGAAGAGGGGTTATTGAGGTGGTTTGGTCATTTAGAGGATGGAGCAAAATAGAATGACTTGGAGGGTGTATAAATCCATAGTGGAGGGAGGAGGAGTAGGGGTGGTCCTAGGAAAGGATGGAGGGGGTAAAAGAGGTTGTGTGCAAGGGGCCTGGACATGCAGCAAGCGTGCGTGTGTGTGTGTGTGTGTTAGATAGGAGTTAATGGAGATGAATAGTTTTTGGAACCTGACGAGCTGTTGGAGTGTGAGCAGGGTAATATTTTGTGAAGGGATTCAGGGAAACCGGTTAGCCCAACTCGAGTTCTGGAGGTGGGAAGTACAATGCCTGCACTTTAGAGGAGGGGTTTGGAACATTGACAGCTGGAGTGACATCTAAACTGTCATATCTGGGCACCTCTGCAAAGACAGTGATTATGTGTGAATGATGGTGAGTGTTGAATAATGGTGAAAGTGTGTGTTTGTTTTCTGGGTCACCCTGCTTCTGTGGGAGATGGCCAGCGTGTTGAAAAAAAATTCATGGATTTAAAAACTTGTCAGTACCTGTGAGAAATGGTGCGTTTGTGATGCTGGTGTAAAGAACGCACGGTCACCCTGGTAAGTAGAGTCTTGGGAGAGGAGACCATCTGTCTGGCTTTGGAACTGGTCTACCATATAGGAATCTTGAGACAATTCTGCCTGTGACAATCCTTGAGAGAAACCGCTCAGGCCAGGTCCAGACATACCCTGTTCAAAATAACTATTAATATCAAATTTTAACCATACCGATGACAATCAAGTCTCGCTAACACATTACCCAATTTCCTTAATGTGAGGGCAGCATTATACAGTGGAAAAGATTAAGTACATAGAACTACATTATTATCTTGTACCTCTCTTTACCACTTGGGACACTGGACTATTTGCATCACTGGCTAGTTAAGTTTCCATTTCTCTATGCCAATCACATCTAATACGTAATGAAAATACTACTGTATATGGAATGTTCAATATACCTGTGACAAGTGCCCCTGTGTGAGGCCAGGCTGAGAATAGCTCTGCAATGAAGGGTCTTGACTGAAAGGCTGAGAGAGCTGAAGAGCACTTGCCCCACCCATGTTCTTGCCAAGTTTCCTTGATCCAGCTCTGCCTCCACGTGCACCACCTCGGCCACCTCGTGCTTGTGCAAGTGCCTGTTGATGTTGTTGATAAAATCGTGGTGGGATGTGTGCCATATTCATGAACATCCCCACTGGTACAGGTAAGTTGTTGAGGCCAGGCTGGTTATGTTCAGCCTTGATATAATCTAGGGAATCATGTGCACGCCCATACATGTCAAACTGAGGACCTGATAAAATACAAGAAAGAAATGTTTGGTTATTAGGCTTACCCCAAAGGGTACTTTTAATGGTTCCCTTAATTATTTTTTCTTCTTACTTGTATAACTTCAGAATGCCTCAGCCAATAGGCTTCAAATTTTCAATGCTTATTTACTGTAATGGGAGAACAGTTCATGCAACTATTAGCATATGAAGGTGCCCTTTGGTCAATATCATACAGCCCATTCCTGAAATATTGAAATTTCAATTCCATGTAATAACTTAAGAAAGCCTTTACAGATAAACTTCAAACTGAGAAGAGGGTTAGGATTGTTATTGGAGTAAGCATCATTTTACTAATTTAATTTTTAAACTTTTAAAATGGCATCCCCCCCCCATGGTATATATTGATATGAATCCTTTGAAAAGCTTAAATAGTTAATGGCTGATGCACCTTATGGAAACGATCAGTGCAAATTTGCTAATACACTAAAATAGTTAAGCAGCTTGGAATCGTTGGACTCAAAACAATAACTGGAGAATGTCTCTTCTGGTTGATTTTAAAGTTAGGGCTGAGTGTTTTCCTGAATGGAGGCTCTTGTTATTGGGCTGCATTACTCCCAATATACCAATTTCATTCAACATATTATAATACTGGCTTCCATTCAGTAACTAAAGAATACCTCTTGTAATCAACTTCAACCTTTAACTGTTGATGCTACTTAAACCTTTCAGAGTCCAAGAATTAAAAAAAAAAATTCTTATGAAATGGTAGAGAATTTTTTTCTGGAGGTAATAAACAAAAGTACAAAATTTGATGGAAAATTGACAAAATTATGCTATCACAAATTTTGTTGCATCAGCAATTTTGCCCACTTTGACTCCTCTTTAGGCCAATTACATTGTTTCAGTTGACCAAATTCTTAGCTATTTTGCTAGTATCACTTCTATTGTATTGTCTGAGCACAAGAAACTGCCCAATCAACTATTTCAACTACCCAATAAAGTGATCAAATTGGTAATTTGGTAAATTTCACACAAAGTTCAAAATATTCCAATTTCAAAATAGGGTCCAGAATAAACAATGCAGGCATTCCTGGCATTAAAATAACATTTCCTCTGTTTATTACATACGTTTCCAGGCTTTACAGATGAATTCCATTTTTATTTTTTTATTCACAAAGAATTTTTTTCACACCAAAAAAACAGAAGATTTACTGTTATGAAATATTGTAATAATTGTATAAATAATATCAGCACATTCGTGAACACATATTAGACCCACCAGCTGGTGTGTATTGGACACATGATGTGATTTATTTACTTTTGAACATTGGCAAAAATCGAACATTTCTGCTACTTTGAGCTCAATTTCAAGCTATTTTTCAGGCTATATTTCTGTAATATATCTTCCATTTTATCAAATGAGACCAAGAAACCACGAATACAACTGTAAAAAACATACGAAAATACACTGCAAAGTCGCTGTTTTAATCCAAAAACACTGTTGCAGTTTTTTCTTCTCATTATACAGTGGACCCTCGGTTAACGAATACCCCGGAAATCGTGCAATTATGTAAGTATAATTTTGTAAGTTCTTGTGGAAGTGTATTTTTGGGGGTCTGAAATAGACTAACCTACGTGAAATTTTTCCTTAAGGGAGTAAATTCGTTCGGTAATGGCATTTGAGCAGACTTCAGGAGTGAAGTTTTTACGAAACTCGGGGGTCCACTGTACACTGCTTCCTGCAGGATTTTTTATATGGTACTCACTTACTGCATAGACCCATTCTCTCATCTCTAGACCCAAATTTGCCACTCACAGCTTATCTGAGTGAGCTGAGCTCATGACACAGAACTATGGGACTGACCCTGGCTTCAAAGCCGTAGTACTACGGAACCGACACCGAAAGGGTTAAATAGATTTTTTTTAACTCAACAGCCACCTCCTGCCAAGGTAGAGTGACCCTAAGAAGAAAACTGAGAAATATTAAATACTCATGCATTGTTATGAAATTTTAAAAGTTTAAGTTTAATCGATAAACTATGAAAACAAAATTGAAATCAGATGAAAACTAAATTTTTTATGAAGTTTGGAAATTGGCAAAAAATAATCAACCTTTACCAACACTGGCATGAATTAATGTTTTCCCATTTATTTATGCCAAATTATGATACAGTAGTTTAATATTCTGCTTTCAATTTCTAATACTATGTTCATCAGTTTCTGAATGGAGTGATTTGAAAGAGAACTATAATAGTTGGAAAGAAAGTGCCAGGAGGCAGAGAAGAATTTCATACTGCAAGTAGCAGCATTAATGGCAAGAATAGTGAACCTCTCATTCTCTCTCTCTCTCTCTCTCTCTCTCGTTTATTCGTTTTATCTCGTTTACTCACCTCTCACCTTACATTAAGACTGCAAATAATGAGTGTACTGTATATGTGCATTTTTTCACTCTGGGGCACTTTAACCCTTTGGGGGTCGACAGGCCCTCTCCCAAACTCGTTCTCCGGGTTGAAAATTTTTTGGAATTTTTTTTTTCTTACGAAATGGGAATCTTTTTCCGATCATAACACCAAAAGTATGAAATTTGATGGAAAACTTACGGAATTATGCTCTCGCGAAGTTATCGGTCTCGACGATATTTACGCATCGGCACTTTCGCCGACTTTGAGCCCTATTTTTGGCCAATTCCAATGTTCCAGTCTACTAAAATCATAGCTATTTCGCTAGAACTCCATTTCTTCTATCAAGTGAGTACAAGAAACTGCCTATTTACCAATTTCAACTACCCAAAAAAGTGGTCAGAAAATGGCAATTTGGCCAATTTCACACAAATTTCAAACGATGCCAATTTCAAAATGGCGCCCAGAATAAACAAGGCAGACATTCCTGGCACTAAAATAACATCTCTGTTCATTAGTCACGTCTCTAGGCTCCTCTTACATTACGTTTGCTTTCCATTTTGAATTTTTATTCTCACAAAAAATTAGAAGATTTACTGTTATGTATACAACTGCATCATTGTAAAAACGGTATAAATAATATCAGCGCACTTGTGCAAGAATATTAGACTCGCCAGTTAATGTGTATTGGACACATGGTGTGATTTGTTTACTCTTGAACATCGGCAAAAATCGAACATTTTCGCTTTGACCTCAATTTCAAGGTACAGTGGACCCCCGGCTAACGAACAAAATTCATTCCAGAAGCCTGCTCAAGTGCCATTACTGAACGAATTTACTTCCTTAAGAAATAATGTCATGTAGGTTAGTCTATTTCAGACCCCCAAAAATACACTTCCACAACCACTTACAATATTATACTTACATAATTGTACGATTTCCAGGGTGTTCGTTAGCCGGGGGTCCACTGTACTTGTCATCGTCAAACCAATCAAAATCATCTCTATTTCTGTAATATATCTTCCATTCTATCAAATGAGACCACGAAAATGAGAATACATCAATAAATACCATACGAAAATAGACTGAAAAGTCGCTGTTTTAAACGAAAAAAACGGTCGGAGTTTTTTTTTCTCATTATGCAGTGTGTGCTGCAGGAATTTTTTTATACTGCGCACACTGACCACACAGACCCATTCTTTCATATGTAGGCCTACCAGCCGTTTCCCGCTTAATTTGAGGCCGCTAGAATTTACGCGTACTAGTACGGCACCAACCCCTGCTCGTAAAACGTACTAGTACGGCACCGACCCCTGCTCGTAAAACGTACTAGTACGGCACCGACCCCTGCTCGTAAAACGTACTAGTACGGCACCGACCCCGAAAGGGTTAAATGTCGTAGTATATTACGTGTGGGTGGGGTGGCCAGGTGGGCTACCATACCTCTCACCCTACATTAAGACTACAAATATTTTAAGGCAAGTAATGAGTGTATGTACTGTGTGTATTTTACTTTTTATTGTTTTTTAATGCCTAGTTCTATTGCTAACTTAATATATGTTTGTGTAAACTTGTTATCTGGCATTTATATGCATTTATAAGTGGGAAAAAATGGTTCTGCTTTCCGGCCATGTCCACTTCCAAAAATCTGGAACCTAACCTGCCATATAAGTGGGGCCCTTCTGTATACATTTTTATATTTACCTGCATTAGAATTTTATCACCACTCTGTACCATTTCTTTTGTGTGCACTGAGGTAAAGGAGGCTAGGCTTAAAGAATACAGGTACGTATACCTTTCTCAGATCATACAGCAACTGAAGCATATCTTTTTTACTAAATATGCAAAACAAATGACAACAGTAACATTCACTTACACAAATAGGACAATTTATTACCGTACCTCTGAAATATGGTGAGGCTGCAGGTGCAGAGCCATTGATAGGACCAGAGCGATCATACATGGAACCCGGTATCATAGCTTCTCGTGCATCATACATAGCAGTATTCATGAAATGAGAACCTGGGTTGGTAGCATTTATTAGTCTTTTAGGTTTGCTGAACTGCATCATAGATTCCTTAAGATTGTTTAGTGGACCTTCCACCAAAACCTTCTTTTCTTTGAAATGATGTAGTAGATGATTCCACAAGCCTTGCTGCTGAAGAGGGATATCTCTTATGTATTCATTCTGAATATATAAAATACTTCTTCATCTGTCTCATTAATGTAGTGTAAAACTACAAATTCAAGTTTAAAACAAAGATTTTTATTAAAGAGATCCTTGCGATCTATATTATCATTTTTTTTTTTTTTTCTTATTTTTAAATTCAGGTTGTAAAGAAGAGTCCATATTTTATGCAACAAAGTATTATACATTCACCTAATCTACTATGCACAGTATTTGATCATATACAAAATAAGGTCACCTTTGAGAGAACTTTGGGATTGCCCACAATGATGATGCCATAACGAGCTCGAGTGAGGGCCACATTAAGTCTTCTAGGATCCGACAGAAACCCAATCCCCTGATGTTCATTGGATCGCACACATGACATGATGATGAAGTCCTTCTCCCGTCCTTGAAAAGCATCCACACTTGCAACTTCTAACCGCTGGTACAACTTCTGGTTTAAAGGCCCTTGATACTGCATGTATTGAACCTAGAATTTTGTTTTTTTACATTATAATATAGTACTATAAACTATATACAATATTCTAATTTAAAATGTGAAACAAAAGAATTAATAATTTTAAATAAAAAGATGCACATTTTCTAATATCCTTCTCATTTCAAGCATGTGATACTTCTTCAAAAAAAATCAGATCACAGTTTCTTCCCAAACAAGCTCTCTGGATACATCATTAAAATATTATAGCACAAGAAAAAATTAGTCTTTTACATACTAATTCTCAAGCTAATCTTAAACCACTTAATACACCAAAATAAAACTATCAGCTTTTTTTTTTTTCAACAAGTCGGCCGTCTCCCACCGAGGCAGGGTGACCCAAAAAGAAAGAAAATCCCCAAAAAGAAAATACTTTCATCATCATTCAACACTATCACCACACACATACATAATCACTGTCTTTGCAGAGGAGCTCAGATGCGACAGCTGAGAATTGTCCCTCCCAGCTGTCACTATCCCAGACCCCTCCTTTAAAGTGCAGGCATTGTACTTCCCATTTCCAGGACTCAAGTCCAACTAAATCAATTAACTGGTTTCCCTGAATCCCTTCACACAATGTTACCCTGCTCACACACTAACAGATCGTCATGTCCCAAAAACCATTCGTCTCCATTCACTCCTATCTAACACGCTCACACATGCTTGCTGGAAGTCCAAGCCCCTCGCCCACAATACCTCCTTTACCCCTTCCCTCCAACCTTTTCTAGGACGACCCCTACCCCGCCTTCCTTCCTCTACAGATTTATACGCTCTCCAAGTCATTCTACTTTGATCCATTCTCTCTAAATGACCAAACCACCTCAACAACCCTTCTTCAGCCCTCTGACAAATACTTTTAGTAACTCCACACCTTCTCCTAATTTCCACATTCCGAATTTTCTGCATAATATTTACACCACATTGCCCTTAGACAGGACATCTCCACTGCCTCCAGCCTCCTCCTCGCTGCAGCATTTGCAACCCATGCTTCACACCCATATAAGAGTGTTGGTACGACTATACTTTCGTACATTCCCTTCTTTGCCCCCATGGATAACGTTTTTGTCTCCACAGATACCTCAACGCACCACTCACCTTTTTCCTTCATCAATTCTATGGTTACCCTCATCCTTCATAAACCCATCCGCTGACACGTCAACTCCCAAATATCTGAAAACATTTACTTCTTCCATAATCCCTCTCTCCAATGTGATATCCAATATTTCTTTATTTAAATCGTTTGATACCCTCATCACCTTACTCTTATCTATGTTCACTTTTAACTTTCTACCTTTACACACTCTCCCAAACTCGTCCACTAACCTTTGCAACTTTTCTTTAGAATCTCCCATAAGCACAGTATCATCAGCAAAAAGTAACTGTGTCAACTCCCATTTTGCATTTAATTCTCCAAAATTTAATCCCACCCCTCTCCCCAACACCCTAGCATTTACTTCTTTTACAACCCCATCTATAAATATATTAAACAACCATGGTGACATTACACAACCCTGTCTAAGACCTACTTTTACCGGGAAGTAATCTCCCTCTCTCCTACACACCCTAACCTGAGCCTCACTATCCTCATAAAAACTCTTTACAGCCTTCAGTAACTTACTACCTATTCCATACACTTGCAACATTTGCCACATTGCTCCCCTATCCACTCTATCATATGCCTTTTCTAAATCCATAAATGCAATAAAACTTCTCTACCTTTAACTAAATACTGTTCACATATATGCTTCACTGTAAACACTTGATCTACACATCCCCTACCCACTCTAAAGCCTCCTTGCTCATCTGCAATCCTACTCTCTGTCTTACCTCTAATTCTTTCAATAATAACCCTGCCATACACTTTACCTGGTATACTCAGTAAACTTATTCCCCTATAATTTTTACACTCTCTTTTATCCCCCTTCCCTTTATATAAAGGAACTATACATGCTCTCTGCCAATCCTAGGTACCTTCCCTCTTTCATACATTTATTAAACAAAAATACCAACCACTCCAGCACTATATCCCCCTGCTTTTAACATTTCTGTCATGATTCCGTCAATTCCAGCTGCTTTACCCTTTCATTCTACGTAATGCCTCACGCACCTCCCCACACTCACATCCTGCTCTTCTTCACTCCTAAATGATGTTGTACCTCCCTGGCCAGTACATGAAATTACCGCCTCCCTTTTTTCATCGACATTTAAAAGTTCCTCAAAATATTCCCGCCATCTACCCAATACCTCCAGCTCCCCATCTACTAACTCCCCTACTCTGTTTTTAACTGACAAATCCATTCGTTCCCTAGGCTTTCTTACTTTGTTTATCTCACTCCAACATTTTTTCTTGTTTTCAGCAAAATTTCTTGACAGAGCCTCTCCCATTCTTTCATCCGCTCTTCTTTTGCACTCTCTCACCACTCTCTTCACCTTTCTTTTACTCTCCATATACTCTGCTCTTCTATTAACACTTCTGTTTTGTAAAACCCTCTCATAAGCTACCTTTTTCTCTTTTAGCACACCCTTTACTTCTTCATTCCACCATTCACTCCTCTTTCCTCCTGCACCCACCCTCCTATAGCCACAAACTTCTGCCCCACATTCTAATACTGCATTTTTAAAACTATCCCAACCACTAAATACACCACACTAATCTTAGATTAACACTGTAGGCAATCAGCAGACATCAAGTTTTTGCTATGAGAAATGTATACTTTGTTTTGTTTAAATTTTTGTTCTACTTTATATGACAATGAGCCACTGAATAATTGTAAGGAATACTATATATAAATATGATACTGATAACTGAGTGGTGACCATCTGCAGATGTATATGAAATTAGTACAAATTAAAACAATAGAATGAAAAAAAATTCAGGTTGATAAAAACAACCTGGAGTATCATATGTATTCAAATTTCTGGTGAGAATTTGTTAATTTACTCCTCCTCTTCCCTGGATAAGGAAAGAAATATAGCTGTGATAAAGATGGACAGATGCTCATCTCATCTGGAGGAGAGAAGTAAAGCTGAGAGATCATCCTTTGATATAGGTAGGAAAGAAGTAAAGATGAGAGATAAAGATGGACAAGTCCTCCTCTAATTGGGGTGGGAAAGTTCCTGTTTGTTTGGTAGATAGAGATAACAGCTGGGGCAGTTATTCATATCTTGTACCTGTGAGCAGTTGTTGGGTACAAGAGGATGTGGTGGGTTGCCTGGATAGGAGGTCCCAGCACCTGGCTGGAAGTCATGGGAAGATTGATTGGTAGACCATGGAGGCAACGGGTAGATTGCCTTAGATAGGCCTTCATCCCCAGGCTGGTAGCCATGGGAGTCAAGACCTTGGGAGGATGGGGGGGAATGCCTGAGCTTTTGGCCATGGGGAAGAGGATGTGAGAACAGTGACTCCCTAAATTAAAAAGACTGGGAGGAGTTATTTGGTGCTGAAAACATCCAGGAGTGATTTTGATGGATTTTATTAGTTACTGGTTAGTCTTAATTGGTCTTTTATTGGTTAGTCTTAAGGAGTGGAACAGTAACTAATCTGGCAACTCAATCAGCTTTTTTGCTTATATACAAACTTGAAAAGGGATGGCACAAATGGAACTATGGGATATTATAAAATTTATTTAATGTTAAAAGTGGAATAGTTTCCAAGTGCGGTTTTACCCTCGATACTATATCAAAGAAATAAGTAAATGCTAGGGTGTTGGGGAGAGGGGTAGGATTAAATTATGGGGAATTAAATGTAAAATGGGAGTTGACACAGTTACTTTTTGCTGATTATACTGTACTTATGGGAGATTCTAAAGAAAAGTTGCAAAGGTTAGTGGACGAGTTTGGGAGGGTGTGTAAAGGTAGAAAGCTGAAAGTGAACACAGATAAGAGTAAGGTGATGAGGGTATCAAACGATTTAAATAAAGAAAAATTGGATATCACATTGGAGAGAGGGGTTATGGAAGAAGTAAATGTTTTCAGATATTTGGGAGTTGACATGTCAGCGGATGGGTTTATGAAGGATGAGGTTAACCATAGAAC